>JAWZUQ010000020.1:293744-338268 GCA_034621305.1 Solanum pimpinellifolium
AACAAACCCTTTGAACCTAATCCAACTATTCTACAAGAACAATGGATTCACCCTGACAATCAAGTCAGAAGAAAATGTATGTTTCCTCTTATACTCTTAAGCAAAGAGAAAATTTCAGGGAAATTTGGATGAAAGATATGAGAAGAATAGGTTGTGAAATCGAATTCTTCAAGTGGTTTGAAATGACTGGTAGAATTGAAAATTGTACTGAGTCTTTACAAGTTATCATAATAAATGGTATACATCTTCTAACAAAGTAGTAGAATCTACTACTCCTCCTCTTGAAGGAATCAATATTCCTATTGCAGGTACAGTGATAAAAGCCTCTCCCTTCAAAGAGAAGAGTGATAGAGACAGGTGCATTACTCGTTTGCTACAGATATTGATAGAGTTATTGAACAAACAACTATACAAACCAACTCCTCCATGTGGTCTCTAGACAAATAGAAGACACAAGACCATATCTTAGTGGAAGACCAACACCGGCTTCTACTTCATCCAATCATGAAATTGAAACCTACCCAGGATTTAAAATACCTGAATTTTCCAAAGAAAAATTCCCAAACTTTCTGATACATTTGAAGTTACGGAAGTATCATCGAAAAAATCACACTTCAACTCAATAACTTTAACATCTCCAAAAAGAAAGATAAAGAGAGTGTTTCCACAATCCAAACCAATCCAAACCCATCTTCAGAAAAAAACCAATCTTCTCCAAAAACTTGGAAATAGTCGTTTTCATAACATGAAAAACTACCACAGCAAACCATCTTTTCCAGATTTGCAGTATGAGAAAATGCTTTCTTATCCACTTCATCTCATGAAGGAAGGAGCATCACTGAATGGAATATTGATGGCCTTGTAGAACATCAAGTTTACAATAAACTCCATGAAATGGGAGTAGCCATCACCGCATACAAAATGCGAGGGTCCTCAGACACAGATGCTGCAAATATGATTATTGCAGGTTTCACTGGAATGTTAAAACATTGGTGGGACAATTACTGCACTGACGAAGTCAAGCATCTCATTATCACCGCAACAGCAAATGAAACTGTTGTAAAGATGGAAGGTAACACACAAACAACTTCTACTCAAACAAGGGAAGACGCTTGTGCCACTTTGCTTTACCATATTGCTAAACATTTTATTGGAGAACCTAAGTTATTTCAGGACAGAAGTCTCCAAATTCTGAGTAATCTAAGTTGCCCAAACTTAGACAACTTCATCCACTACAGACATGCTTTTTTGAGCAAAGTCATGATCCGTCCAGATTGCAATTTGGATTACTGGAAGGAACGTTTCATCAGTGGCTTACCTCCTCTTTTTGCAGATAAGGTAAGAACCAAAATACAAGACAGGAATAATGGTAGTATTCCTTATAATAATCTTACCTATGGTGACCTGGTAAGCACCATTAACATCGTAGCCCTAGAACTATGCACAGACATCAAGCTAAGACACCAGCTTAAGAAGGAACAATCTTCTTCAAGGAAAGAACTTGGAAGCTTTTGTAGAGATTTTGGATTTATTACTCCACCGGAAACTAAGAAGAAGGAAGAAAGAGAAAAATCCTACAGAAGAAAATCAACAAGGAAGGATGATTCCTCTAAATCTTCCAAATCTGAAAGAAAGAAAACTAGATCCAAGAGATCAACCCAAAAGAAACAAGACGTCTGTTGGAACTGTGGAAAAAGAGGCCATAGAGCAAACGAATGCCGTTCAAAAACAAAGAAAAAGAAAATCAATCTTCTTGACATGGATAAGGAGACGAAAGGTAAACTTCTCGCTATCCTTGATGAACCATTTTCTGACATTTCAGATGAATCTGAAGAAAACAGCTCAGATGAGGACATCAACCTGGACTATGATTCAGATTCTAGTCAATCAGAAAAAGGTTGCACTTGCACGGAAGCATTCTGCACTTGCGGAAAAGAACCTCAGATTAGGGTTCTTTCGGATAACTCAAAAGAAGCCCTTTTTGATGTCATACAACATATCAATGATGATGAGTCTAGGAATCGTTTCCTCCTAGAACTCAAAAATTTGATCCTCAATACAGACAAACCAAAGTCTCGTCCTATTGTTGAACCTTTCAGCATGAAACAAATCATGAATCGTTCAGAAAATCATTCTGAACCAACCATTGCGGATCTTCGTCATGAAGTTTCTCTTCTCAAAAATGAAATTCGAGAAATCAAATCCCGTCTTTCCATGATAGAAACTGACACTCCTATCCGCAGATTTCTAAAAAACCAGCTTTCTTAGATTATGAATCTAGGCACAGCTCCTCAAAAAACAATTCGGATAATGAGGATGATATCAATCAACCTGACATCAACAATAACCATCTGGTTGAACCAGAAGTTTTTACACAAACCAATAACAATGCTTCCACTTCTGCAACACCAGGTTTAACAGTAATTTCCTCTATCAGATCTCAGAGCCATCATATCCCTATCAAAATAGTGATTAACAAACATTTTGTTAATAACAAAGTTGCTTTGCTTGATAGCGGTGCTGATAGAAACTGCATCATGAAAGGTATTGTTCCTCTTCAGTATTTACAAAAAAGTACTTCAAAATTATACTCCGCTACAGGAGAACTTTTGAAAATAAACTATAAGCTTTCTAAAGCCCATATTTGCAACAATGGCATTTGTTTAACAAATGATTTCGTTATTACTGAAGATATTAATGAAGATATCATCCTAGGAATACCATTTATTACCCAAATAAAACCTTATTTTACTTCACTGGATGGCATCTCACTAATATATTAGGAAAAGATCTCCTTTTCCCTTTTGTAAAAACTCTTTCTCAAGAAGAAAGTGATTTTGTCAGAGAAAAAACTGTTTTCAAAATAAACAAACTTTCTCAACATCTCACCTTTTTAAAGGATGAAATCCGTATTAAGAAAATTGAGCAAATTCTAAAAACCCCAGAGATTGTTAACAAAATAGCAAATCTTCGAGAGAAATTTGAAAAGGAAATTTGTTCCGATTTTCCTAATGCTTTTTGGAATAGAAAAAAGCATATTGTTTCCTTACCATACATTGAAGGATTCAATGAAAGGGCTATTACCACTAAAGCAAGACCCATTCAGATGAATCATGAAATGATGGAATATTGCAAAGAAGAGATTAATACTCTTTTAAAAAATGGCATCATCAGAGTTTCAAAATCCCCTTGGAGTTGCTCTGCCTTCTACGTTAATAAAAACTCTGAGAAAGAAAGAGGTGCTCCTAGACTTGTAATTAATTACAAGCCTCTCAACTCCGTTTTAAAATGGATTAGGTATCCTATACCTAACAAAAGAGACCTTTTGAAAAGGATTTTTAATGCAAAATTTTTTAGCAAATTTGATATGAAATCGGGATTTTGGCAAATACAGATTTCTGAAAAAGATAAGTACAAAACTGCTTTTAATGTTCCATTTGGCCAATTTGAATGGAATGTAATGCCTTTTGGGCTCAAAAACGCCCCTTCTGAATTTCAAAACATCATGAATTCCATTTTCAATGATTATTCTTACATGTCAATTGTTTATATTGATGATGTGTTAATATTTTCTGAAAACATTGATTCTCATTTTAAACACCTCAACACATTCTTCAATATAGTCAAAAACAATGGCTTAGTAGTTAGTGCTAAGAAAATGATTTTGTTTCAAACAAAGATTAGGTTCTTGGGCCATGATCTTTTTCAAGGAACTTTTAAACCCATCTGCAGAGCCCTAGAGTTCTCTTCTAAATTTCCCAATGAAATTATTGAAAAAAACCCAGCTCCAGAGATTTCTAGGAAGTTTGAATTATGTTGCCGATTTTATTCCAAAAATCAAGCACATCTGCGAGCCTCTATACAAGAGACTTAAGAAAGTCCCTGTTCCATGGAGTTCTGAACAAACCCAAGCAGTTATTCGAGTTAAAGAGTTAGTTCAAACAATTCCTTGTTTAGGGATCCCCAATCCTCATGCTTCCATGATTGTTGAAACGGATGCCTCTGACCTTGGTTATGGAGGTATTCTAAAACAAATGGTAGATCATGAATCTACAGAACAGTTGGTCCGATTTACTTCGGGAATCTGGAATTCTTCTCAAAAGAATTATTCTACTGTTAAAAAAGAAGTCTTGTCTATTGTTCTTTGTATAACAAAATTTCAGGATGATCTTATCAACAAAAAGTTTTTGCTAAGAGTAGATTGCAAGTCTGCTAAAGAAATCCTTCAAAAAGATGTTAAAAACATTGTTTCAAAACAAATCTTTGCTAGATGGCAAGCTCTACTATCTAGCTTTGATTTTGATATTGATTTCATCAAAGGAGAAAACAACTTCTTGCCAGATTTTTTAACCCGTGAATTTTTGCAGGGAAAACATGAGGCCATTTAAGCCAGCAGCTAAGGGAGACAAGGATCTTCCAAAACAAAAAATGGCTAGACCATTCCAGCTCCCTCCACTTACACCATCCAAAGCAGAATCTTCATCCACAAGACCTGCTTTAAACTCCAAAAACTTTTTCACAGTCCTAGCAAATTATCCAAATTTACCAAACTCTTCTCAACAAAAGCCCCAGAGGCCAAACTACCCCCCTCTGCCTCAAAGTTTAAATTTGAGACCAACTGTTGCTCTTGAAGCTTCATCCTCCCGCCAAACAAAAGCAGCTTACACGATTAAAGCCCCTGAGACTTTTGCCCAAGCAGTCAATCCAGAACTGACTAAAACAATTTCCTCAAAACTAAATCAAAAAGAAGAATTTTTTGACTTTCAGGTGTCACAAATACTACCTTTGATGGCACTCAGTAAAGAAGTATCTAACATGGAGGTTGATTTATTAATAAAACCTTGTTACACTGATTTTAATTATGTGGATACAGATAATCCACTAAAAACCAGGAGATACTTTGAAGCCATACTAGTGGATACAGAATCCGTCGACATCGAGCATTGCAAAGATGCAGATAATCAAATTATGTATTCCCGGATTACAATCAAGAGAATACTAGAACCAACAGAATGGTTTGCAGATCATCTTCACACTCCAATTGCTTTGACAATGACACACCGCCCACAGACTTATAATTGATATGATTATAAGGCCGCATGGATGAACTTCCTCTATGTCAGACCAAGGCACACTTGGTTTATTAAATACAGCACACCACTAACAAAGGCCATCATCCCACGATGGTTTTATGAATGGTGGAATTTATTTGGAGGCACCAAGGAAATTCTACCCCAAAGATTCTCCGCTAGGTATGTAGACTTTCAAACACAGGAGGAGATAACAACATTACCATAGTATATAAAAATATGCAAATATTACATTAAGAAAAGAATCTCTTATATCATCACTTGGAACTTTGTCAAAAGCGAAATAGATCGCATCAATTATTTGTGCAAACAAATACAGGTAAAAGGTTGGGTTCCTAAACAGCAAGGAAATTCAGCAGTACAGAACACTGAGAAGGTCCAGACTTCTCAAAAGAAATTATCCAAAGCAGCCCTCAAACAAAAATTGAAGGAAGCTATGGACAACATCGAAGATCATTCTGAGGAACAGATCCTCAAACTACTCAAGGATGCTGCTTCTTCTGAAGGAGAAGATGACGATAATGGTGACATGTGCAATCCCAAAGGTTTAGCCTTGGCCTACATGGACCCAGATAATGAATAGGAAATGACCTTTCACAAAAGATAGAGGCAAAGCCGGAATTATCTTTTGTGTTAGTAACTTTCATTATTCTCTAAATTGGCATCCACTGAGAGGCTAAAGGACAAAGCTCTTTGGAAAGCACTATTGCCTTTATCAAAAGAAGATGCATTATCAAAAGAGAAGATTCCCATTATCTTTTGATAGCCCCCCCCCAGTGTCGGCAATATCTCAGCCATCCACTTGTAAGCCTTGAGATAAAAGGCATTTATTTTCCCTTCTATAAAGGAGGATTAAATTCCCATTAGAGACCATCAGAAAATTCACACTGTATTCTGAATATCTCTCTCTCTCTCTTATGTACAATGAAGTTTGAAAGTTTGAAGTTTGCTTGAAGTTTGAATAAAGTCGTTTTCTTTGATAGAGTCATCAAGTTCATTATGATAGAGTCATCTTAGTTACGGGACCACCAATAGTACTAACTCTTTGACGCCCTCCTGGCTATAGCGAGTGTTCCAAGTTCAGGCTGTCCAACGCATGCTCCGGATATTAATCGGATACCTCATACTCATATCAGAAGAACGATACGCCTTACACCAAGTATAGAATTAATATAAAAGAATAAGAAGTATAAAATATTAAGCAAATACTTAAAACATAACATATAGAATTATAAATTACTTCATAAATTAATTTTGTAATGCCTTAGACAGTATTTATATTTATTTTGAAAACAGTTTTTTCTCTGACAAAATCACTTTCTTCTTGAGAAAGAGTTTTTACAAAAGGGAAAAGGAGATCTTTTCCTAATATATTAGTGGAGATGCCATCCAGTGAAGTAAAATAAGGTTTTATTTGGGTAATAAATGGTATTCCTAGGATGATATCTTCATTAATATCTTCAGTAATAACGAAATCATTTGTTAAACAAATGCCATTGTTGCAAATATGGGCTTTAGAAAGCTTATAGTTTATTTTCAAAAGTTCTCCTGTAGCGGAGTATAATTTTGAAGTACTTTTTTGTAAATACTGAAGAGGAACAATACCTTTCATGATGCAGTTTCTATCAGCACCGCTATCAAGCAAAGCAACTTTGTTAATAACAAAATGTTTGTTAATCACTATTTTGATAGGGATATGATGGCTCTGAGGTCTGATAGAGGAAATTACTGTTAAACCTAGTGTTGCAGAAGTGGAAGCATTGTTATTGGTTTGTGTAAAAACTTCTGGTTCAACCAGATGGTTATTGTTGATGTCAGGTTGATTGATATCATCCTCATTATCCGAATTGTTTTTTGAGGAGCTGTGCCTAGATTCATAATCTAAGAAAGCTGGTTTTTTAGAAATCTGACGGATAGGAGTGTCAGTTTCTATCATGGAAAGACGGGATTTGATTTCTCGAATTTCATTTTTGAGAAGAGAAACTTCATGACGAAGATCCGCAATGGTTGGTTCAGAATGATTTTCTGAACGATTCATGATTTGTTTCATGCTGAAAGGTTCAACAATAGGACGAGACTTTGGTTTGTCTGTATTGAGGATCAAATTTTTGAGTTCTAGGAGGAAACGATTCCTAGCCTCATCATCATTGATATGTTGTATGACATCAAAAAGGGCTTCTTTTGAGTTATCCGAAAGAACCCTAATCTGAGGTTCTTTTCCGCAAGTGCAGAATGCTTCCGTGCAAGTACAACCTTTTTCTGATTGACTAGAATCTGAATCATAGTCCAGGTTGATATCCTCATCTGAGCTATTTTCTTCAGATTCATCTGAAATGTCAGAAAATGGTTCATCAAGGATAGCGAGAAGTTTACCTTTCGTCTCCTTATCCATGTCAAGAAGATTGATTTTCTTTTTCTTTGTTTTTGAACGGCATTCGTTTGCTCTATGGCCTCTTTTTCCACAGTTCCAACAGACGTCTTGTTTCTTTTAGGTTGATCTCTTGGATCTAGTTTTCTTTCTTTCAGATTTGGAAGATTTAGAGGAATCATCCTTCCTTGTTGATTTTCTTCTGTAGGATTTCTCTCTTTCTTCCTTCTTCTTAGTATTCGGTGGAGTAATAAATCCAAAATCTCTACAAAAGCTTCCAAGTTCTTTCCTTGAAGAAGATTGTTCCTTCTTAAGCTGGTGTCTTAGCTTGATGTCTGTGCATAGTTCTAGGGCTACGATGTTAATGGTGCTTACCAGGTCACCATAGGTAAGATTATTATAAGGAATACTACCATTATTCCTGTCTTGTATTTTGGTTCTTACCTTATCTGCAAAAAGAGGAGGTAAGCCACTGATGAAACGTTCCTTCCAGTAATCCAAATTGCAATCTGGACGGATCATGACTTTGCTCAAAAAAGCATGTCTGTAGTGGATGAAGTTGTCTAAGTTTGGGCAACTTAGATTACTTAGAATTTGGAGACTTCTGTCCTGAAATAACTTAGGTTCTCCAATAAAATGTTTAGCAATATGGTAAAGCAAAGTGGCACAAGCGTCTTCCCTTGTTTGAGTAGAAGTTGTTTGTGTGTTACCTTCCATCTTTACAACAGTTTCATTTCCTGTTGCGGTGATAATGAGATGCTTGACTTCGTCAGTGCAGTAATTGTCCCACCAATGTTTTAACATTCCAGTGAAACCTGCAATAATCATATTTGCAGCATCTGTGTCTGAGGACCCTCGCATTTTGTATGCGGTGATGGCTACTCCCATTTCATGGAGTTTATTGTAAACTTGATGTTCTACAAGGCCATCAATATTCCATTCAGTGATGCTCCTTCCTTCATGAGATGAAGTGGATAAGAAAGCATTTTCTTCATACTGCAAATCTGGAAAAGATGGTTTGCTGTGGTAGTTTTTCATGTTATGAAAACGACTATTTCCAAGTTTTTGGAGAAGATTGGTTTTTTCTGAAGATGGGTTTGGATTGGTTTGGATTGTGGAAACACTTTCTTTATCTTTCTTTTTGGAGATGTTAAAGTTATTGAGTTGAGTGTTGATTTTTTCGATGATACTTCCTGTAACTTCAAATGTATCAGAAAGTTTTGGGAATTTTTCTTTGGAAAATTCAGGTATTTTAAATCCTGGGTAGGTTTCAATTTCATGATTGGATGAAGTAGAAGCCGGTGTTGGTCTTCCACTAAGATATGGTCTTGTGTCTTCTATTTGTCTAGAGACCACATGGAGGAGTTGGTTTGTATAGTTGTTTTGTTCAATAACTCTATCAATATCTGCAGCAACGAGTAATGCACCTGTCTTATCACTCTTCTCTTTGAAGGGAGAGGCTTTTATCACTGTACCTGCAATAGGAATATTGATTCCTTCAAGAGGAGGAGTAGTAGATTCTACTACTTTGTTAGAAGATGTATACCATTTATTAATGATAACTTGTAAAGACTCAGTACAATTTTCAATTCTACCAGTCATTTCAAACCACTTGAAGAATTCGATTTCACAACCTATTCTTCTCATATCTTTCATCCAAATTTCCCTGAAATTTTCTCTTTGCTTAAGAGTATAAGAGGAAACATACCATTTTCTTCTGACTTGATTGTCAGGGTGAATCCATTGTTCTTGTAGAATAGTTGGATTAGGTTCAAAGGGTTTGTTTACCTTTAACATTCCCAACCAAGCAGGCTTATCAGTAGGCGGTTCCATCTCGCTTGCTGTAGGACTCCCTGAAATGTTTTGGTAATAAACTTTAGGTACATTACCTCTGAAATCAACCCCTGTTACCTTACCTTTACTATTGTCTATATCACTGTTTGCAATAGTAATGTTGTCTTCCTCGTCCTCGAAAGTTTTGGAAGAAGATGGTTGGTGAGTCGTCTTAGAAAGGCACGAAGAGGAGGGTGACCAAGACGATCGTCGAGCAGATGAAGATCTCATTGATGGATTCTCAAGAAATTTTAGATCAATAGATCCATCGGGAAACTGAATAACCCTTTCTATTTGGGATCGTGGGGGATGAGAAGTAAAAGGTTGCGTAATGTTCTCAAAATGCCATTCGTTATTTGAGAGAATATCCTTCCATTGTAAGGTTCTAGGAACAAAAATGGAACTATGTGAGTGGTTAGCTTCCATGAGCATGGTTTCTCCTCTGACGCTTTCAAGACACGCTTTTGGAGCAAGTTGAGTTTTCATAAGTCTATAATAGACCCTATAGACTACAGCAATTTCTCTAGAATCAGTTTTGCTATTAAGATTTTTGGTTTTGACATTGAGAGTCAGAGTGTCTGTGACATTAGGATCATTAATGTCAACCGAGAAATTAGGATAACAGTTGAAGTAAACTGGTCCATCAGTGAGATTACTTTGAAGTAATCCAAGAAGGGAATCGTCAAAATTAAGAAATCTGTCATCTCCGAGGAGAACGCAGACAGGAATATCAAGACCTCTTCTGAACAGAGGTTTTACAGCAACTTGAACTAAACCAATATGCAAATAGTTGAAGCTAGATTTGTACCTGTCTAGATCTTTGTCTTTAAGAAGACGAACAATTTCAGAAGAATTGTTAATGGCAATAGTAGATTCACAAGTTTTAATATTGCAACGAGTGAGGAAACTGAAATTACCTAATTGATAAATCTTTTTGAAAGGTTCTTCTGGAATACTCCAGTTTTGTAAATCATTTTCAATTTTAGCAATCTTTGTTGATTGTGAAGATATATTAATTTTATTTAAAATATTTTGATTTTTATCCATAAATGAAGAAGAACTGTCTAAAGGACTTACAAGACAAAATTTAAGATATCAAGTAAACATAAGTCAAATATGTTGGAGTTTAAGTAATATTAATAAAATATAATTCAAAATCTTTCATAAATTATTCTATGATAGGTGCTCTTGGTCTGACAATCAAGTTCATTCTGATAGAGTCATCTTAGTTACGGGACCACCAATAGTACTAACTCTTTGACGCCCTCCTGGCTATAGCGAGTGTTCCAAGTTCAGGCTGACCAACGCATGCTCCGGATATTAATCGGATACCTCATACTCATATCAGAAGAACGATACGCCTCACACCAAGTATAGAATTAATATAAAAGAATAAGAAGTATAAAATATTAAGCAAATACTTAAAACATAACATATAGAATTATAAATTACTTCATAAATTAATTTTGTAATGCCTTAGACAGTATTTATATTTAGCTGCTCATACCAAATATGAATGCCTTTTATTCATAAGAAATGCGGAATTAAAGGAGAAGAAAGCTTACAAAGAAAACGACTTTATTCAAACTTCAAGCAAACTTCAAACTTTCAAACTTCATTGTACATAAGAGAGAGAGAGAGAGATATTCACAATACAGTGTGAATTTTCTGATCCTCTCTAATGGGAATTTAATCCTCCTTTATAGAAGGGAAAATAAATGCCTTTTGTCTCAAGGCTTACAAGTGGATGGCTGAGATATTGCCGACACTGGGGGGGGGGGCTATCAAAAGATAATGGGAATCTTCTCTTTTGATAATGCATCTTCTTTTGATAAAGGCAATAGTGCTTTCCAAAAGAGCTTTGTCCTTTAGCCTCTCAGTGGATGCCAGTTTAGAGAATAATGAAAGTTACTAACACAAAAGATAATTCCGGCTTTGCCTCTATCTTTTGTGAAAGGTCATTTCCTATTCATTAGAGAATAATGAAAGTTACTAACGTAAAAGATAATTCCGGCTTTGCCTCTATCTTTTGCGAAAGGTCATTTCCTATTCATAATCTGGGTCCATGTAGGCCAAGGCTAAACCTTTGGGGTTGCACATGTCACCATTATCGTCATCTTCTCCTTCAGAAGAAGCAGCATCCTTGAGTAGTTTGAGGATTTGTTCCTCAGAATGGTCTTCGATGTTGTCCATAGCTTCCTTCAATTTTTGTTTGAGGGCTGCTTTGGATAATTTCTTTTGAGAAGTCTGGACCTTCTCAGTGTTCTGTACTGCTGAATTTCCTTGCTGTTTAGGAACCCAACCTTTTACCTGTATTTGTTTGCACAAATAATTGATGCGATCTATTTCGCTTTTGACAAAGTTCCAAGTGATGATATAAGAGATTCTTTTCTTAATGTAATATTTGCATATTTTTATATGCTCTGGTAATGTTGTTATCTCCTCCTGGGTTTGAAAGTCTACATACCTAGCGGAGAATCTTTGGGGTAGAATTTCCTTGGTGCCTCCAAATAAATTCCACCATTCATAAAACCATCGTGGGATGATGGCCTTTGTTAGTGGTGTGCTGTATTTAATAAACCAAGTGTGTCTTGGTCTGACATAGAGGAAGTTCATCCATGCGGCCTTATAATCATACCAATTATAAGTCTGTGGGCGGTGTGTCATTGTCAAAGCAATTGGAGTGTGAAGATGATCTGCAAACCATTCTGTTGGTTCTAGTATTCTCTTGATTGTAATCCTGGAATACATGATTTGATTATTTGCATCTTTGCAATGCTCGATGTCGACGGATTCTGTATCCACTAGTATGGCTTCAAAGTATCTCCTGGTTTTTAGTGGATTATCTGTATCCACATAATTAAAATCAGTGTAACAAGGTTTTATTAATAAATCAACCTCCATGTTAGATACTTCTTTACTGAGTGCCATCAAAGGTAGTATTTGTGACACCTGAAAGTCAAAAAATTCTTCTTTTTGATTTAGTTTTGAGGAAATTGTTTTAGTCAATTCTGGATTGACTGCTTGGGCAAAAGTCTCAGGGGCTTTCATCGTGTAAGCTGCTTTTGTTTGGCGGGAGGATGCAGCTTCAAGAGCAACAGTTGGTCTCAAATTTAAACTTTGAGGTAGAGGGGGGTAGTTCTGCCTCTGGGGCTTTTGTTGAGAAGAGTTTGGTAAATTTGGATAATCTGCTAGGACTGTGAAAAAGTTTTTGGAGTTTAAAGCAGGTCTTGTGGATGAAGATTCTGCTTTGGATGGTGTAAGTGGAGGGAGCTGGAATGGTCTAGCCATTTTTTGTTTTGGAAGATCCTTGTCTCCCTTAGCTGCTGGCTTAAATGGCCTCATGTTTTCCCTGCAAAAATTCACGGGTTAAAAAATCTGGCAAGGAGTTGTTTTCTCCTTTGATGAAATCAATATCAAAATCAAAGCTAGATAGTAGAACTTGCCATCTAGCAAAGATTTGTTTTGAAACAATGTTTTTAACATCTTTTTGAAGGATTTCTTTAGCAGACTTGCAATCTACTCTTAGCAAAAACTTTTTGTTGATAAGATCATCCTGAAATTTTGTTATACAAAGAACAATAGACAAGACTTCTTTTTTAACAGTAGAATAATTCTTTTGAGAAGAATTCCAGATTCCCGAAGTAAATCGGACCAACTGTTCTGTAGATTCAGGATCTACCATTTGTTTTAGAATACCTCCATAACCAAGGTAAGAGGCATCCGTTTCAACAATCATGGAAGCATGAGGATTGGGGATCCCTAAACAAGGAATTGTTTGAACTAACTCTTTAACTCGAATAACCGCTTGGGTTTGTTCAGAACTCCATGGAACAGGGACTTTCTTAAGTCTCTTGTATAGAGGCTCGCAGATGTGCTTGATTTTTGGAATAAAATCGGCAACATAATTCAAACTTCCTAGAAATCTCTGGAGCTGGGTTTTTTTCAATAATTTCATTGGGAAATTTAGAAGAGAACTCTAGGGCTCTGCAGATGGGTTTAAAAGTTCCTTGAAAAAGATCATGGCCCAAGAACCTAATCTTTGTTTGAAACAAAATCATTTTCTTAGCACTAACTACTAAGCCATTGTTTTTGACTATATTGAAGAATGTGTTGAGGTGTTTAAAATGAGAATCAATGTTTTCAGAAAATATTAGCACATCATCAATATAAACAATTGACATGTAAGAATAATCATTGAAAATGGAATTCATGATGTTTTGAAATTCAGAAGGGGCGTTTTTGAGCCCAAAAGGCATTACATTCCATTCAAATTGGCCAAATGGAACATTAAAAGCAGTTTTGTACTTATCTTTTTCAGAAATCTGTATTTGCCAAAATCCCGACAAGGTCTTGATGGACGTCCACGAAAAAATTTGGCATTTTTGACGTCGGAATCCGGATCACCCAAAAAATGGTGTGCTATAGCACACGAAAATCGTCGAAATGAGGCGTATGCTCGCTTCGAGGCTCGTTTGACCCTCCAAATGGCCCGGACAATCCGTGATGGCCAACCGTATGCATAGACAAGGTCTTGACGGACGTCCATGAAAAAATTTGGCATTTTTGACGTCGGAATCCGGATCACCCAAAAAATGGTGTGCTATAGCACACGAAAATCGTCGAAATGAGGTGTATGCTCGCTTCGGGGCTCGTTTGACCCTCCAAATGGCCCGGACAATCCGTGATGGCCAACCGTATGCATAGACAAGGTCTTGACGGACGTCCACGAAAAAATTTGGCATTTTTGACGTCGGAATCCGGATCACCCAAAAAATGGTGTGCTATAGCACACGAAAATCGTCGAAATGAGGCGTATGCTCGCTTCGGGGCTCGTTTGACCCTCCAAATGGCCCGGACAATCCGTGATGGCCAACCGTATGCATAGACAAGGTCTTGACGGACGTCCACGAAAAAATTTGGCATTTTTGACGTCGGAATCCGGATCACCCAAAAAATGGTGTGCTATAGCACACGAAAATCATCGAAATGAGGCGTATGCTCGCTTCGGGGCTCGTTTGACCCTCCAAATGGCCCGGACAATCCGTGATGGCCAACCGTATGCATAGACAAGGTCTTGACGGACGTCCACGAAAAAATTTGGCATTTTTGACGTCGGAATCCGGATCACCCAAAAAATGGTGTGCTATAGCACACGAAAATCGTCGAAATGAGGCGTATGCTCGCTTCGGGGCTCGTTTGACCCTCCAAATGGCCCGGACAATCCGTGATGGCCAACCGTATGCATAGACAAGGTCTTGACGGACGTCCACGAAAAAATTTGGCATTTTTGACGTCGGAATCCGGATCACCCAAAAAATGGTGTGCTATAGCACACGAAAATCGTCGAAATGAGGCGTATGCTCGCTTCGGGGCTCGTTTGACCCTCCAAATGGCCCGGACAATCCGTGATGGCCAACCGTATGCATAGACAAGGTCTTGACGGACGTCCACGAAAAAATTTGGCATTTTTGACGTCGGAATCCGGATCACCCAAAAAATGGTGTGCTATAGCACACGAAAATCGTCGAAATGAGGCGTATGCTCGCTTCGGGGCTCGTTTGACCCTCCAAATGGCCGGACAATCCGTGATGGCCAACCGTATGCATAGACAAGGTCTTGACGGACGTCCACGAAAAAATTTGGCATTTTTGACGTCGGAATCCGGATCACCCAAAAAATGGTGTGCTATAGCACACGAAAATCGTCGAAATGAGGCGTATGCTCGCTTCGGGGCTCGTTTGACCCTCCAAATGGCCGGACAATCCGTGATGGCCAACCGTATGCATAGACAAGGTCTTGACGGACGTCCACGAAAAAATTTGGCATTTTTGACGTCGGAATCCGGATCACCCAAAAAATGGTGTGCTATAGCACACGAAAATCGTCGAAATGAGGCGTATGCTCGCTTCGGGGCTCGTTTGACCCTCCAAATGGCCCGGACAATCCGTGATGGCCAACCGTATGCATAGACAAGGTCTTGACGGACGTCCACGAAAAAATTTGGCATTTTTGACGTCGGAATCCGGATCACCCAAAAAATGGTGTGCTATAGCACACGAAAATCGTCGAAATGAGGCGTATGCTCGCTTCGGGGCTCGTTTGACCCTCCAAATGGCCCGGACAATCCGTGATGGCCAACCGTATGCATAGACAAGGTCTTGACGGACGTCCACGAAAAAATTTGGCATTTTTGACGTCGGAATCCGGATCACCCAAAAAATGGTGTGCTATAGCACACGAAAATCGTCGAAATGAGGCGTATGCTCGCTTCGGGGCTCGTTTGACCCTCCAAATGGGCCGGACAATCCGTGATGGCCAACCGTATGCATAGACAAGGTCTTGACGGACGTCCACGAAAAAATTTGGCATTTTTGACGTCGGAATCCGGATCACCCAAAAAATGGTGTGCTATAGCACACGAAAATCGTCGAAATGAGGCGTATGCTCGCTTCGGGGCTCGTTTGACCCTCCAAATGGCCCGGACAATCCGTGATGGCCAACCGTATGCATAGACAAGGTCTTGACGGACGTCCACGAAAAAATTTGGCATTTTTGACGTCGGAATCCGGATCACCCAAAAAATGGTGTGCTATAGCACACGAAAATCGTCGAAATGAGGCGTATGCTCGCTTCGGGGCTCGTTTGACCCTCCAAATGGCCCGGACAATCCGTGATGGCCAACCGTATGCATAGACAAGGTCTTGACGGACGTCCACGAAAAAATTTGGCATTTTTGACGTCGGAATCCGGATCACCCAAAAAATGGTGTGCTATAGCACACGAAAATCGTCGAAATGAGGCGTATGCTCGCTTCGGGGCTCGTTTGACCCTCCAAATGGCCGGACAATCCGTGATGGCCAACCGTATGCATAGACAAGGTCTTGACGGACGTCCACGAAAAAATTTGGCATTTTTGACGTCGGAATCCGGATCACCCAAAAAATGGTGTGCTATAGCACACGAAAATCGTCGAAATGAGGCGTATGCTCGCTTCGGGGCTCGTTTGACCCTCCAAATGGGCCGGACAATCCGTGATGGCCAACCGTATGCATAGACAAGGTCTTGACGGACGTCCACGAAAAAATTTGGCATTTTTGACGTCGGAATCCGGATCACCCAAAAAATGGTGTGCTATAGCACACGAAAATCGTCGAAATGAGGCGTATGCTCGCTTCGGGGCTCGTTTGACCCTCCAAATGGGCCGGACAATCCGTGATGGCCAACCGTATGCATAGACAAGGTCTTGACGGACGTCCACGAAAAAATTTGGCATTTTTGACGTCGGAATCCGGATCACCCAAAAAATGGTGTGCTATAGCACACGAAAATCGTCGAAATGAGGCGTATGCTCGCTTCGGGGCTCGTTTGACCCTCCAAATGGCCGGACAATCCGTGATGGCCAACCGTATGCATAGACAAGGTCTTGACGGACGTCCACGAAAAAATTTGGCATTTTTGACGTCGGAATCCGGATCACCCAAAAAATGGTGTGCTATAGCACACGAAAATCGTCGAAATGAGGCGTATGCTCGCTTCGGGGCTCGTTTGACCCTCCAAATGGGCCGGACAATCCGTGATGGCCAACCGTATGCATAGACAAGGTCTTGACGGACGTCCACGAAAAAATTTGGCATTTTTGACGTCGGAATCCGGATCACCCAAAAAATGGTGTGCTATAGCACACGAAAATCGTCGAAATGAGGCGTATGCTCGCTTCGGGGCTCGTTTGACCCTCCAAATGGGCCGGACAATCCGTGATGGCCAACCGTATGCATAGACAAGGTCTTGACGGACGTCCACGAAAAAATTTGGCATTTTTGACGTCGGAATCCGGATCACCCAAAAAATGGTGTGCTATAGCACACGAAAATCGTCGAAATGAGGCGTATGCTCGCTTCGGGGCTCGTTTGACCCTCCAAATGGCCCGGACAATCCGTGATGGCCAACCGTATGCATAGACAAGGTCTTGACGGACGTCCACGAAAAAATTTGGCATTTTTGACGTCGGAATCCGGATCACCCAAAAAATGGTGTGCTATAGCACACGAAAATCGTCGAAATGAGGCGTATGCTCGCTTCGGGGCTCGTTTGACCCTCCAAATGGCCGGACAATCCGTGATGGCCAACCGTATGCATAGACAAGGTCTTGACGGACGTCCACGAAAAAATTTGGCATTTTTGACGTCGGAATCCGGATCACCCAAAAAATGGTGTGCTATAGCACACGAAAATCGTCGAAATGAGGCGTATGCTCGCTTCGGGGCTCGTTTGACCCTCCAAATGGCCGGACAATCCGTGATGGCCAACCGTATGCATAGACAAGGTCTTGACGGACGTCCACGAAAAAATTTGGCATTTTTGACGTCGGAATCCGGATCACCCAAAAAATGGTGTGCTATAGCACACGAAAATCGTCGAAATGAGGCGTATGCTCGCTTCGGGGCTCGTTTGACCCTCCAAATGGGCCGGACAATCCGTGATGGCCAACCGTATGCATAGACAAGGTCTTGACGGACGTCCACGAAAAAATTTGGCATTTTTGACGTCGGAATCCGGATCACCCAAAAAATGGTGTGCTATAGCACACGAAAATCGTCGAAATGAGGCGTATGCTCGCTTCGGGGCTCGTTTGACCCTCCAAATGGGCCGGACAATCCGTGATGGCCAACCGTATGCATAGACAAGGTCTTGACGGACGTCCACGAAAAAATTTGGCATTTTTGACGTCGGAATCCGGATCACCCAAAAAATGGTGTGCTATAGCACACGAAAATCGTCGAAATGAGGCGTATGCTCGCTTCGGGGCTCGTTTGACCCTCCAAATGGCCCGGACAATCCGTGATGGCCAACCGTATGCATAGACAAGGTCTTGACGGACGTCCACGAAAAAATTTGGCATTTTTGACGTCGGAATCCGGATCACCCAAAAAATGGTGTGCTATAGCACACGAAAATCGTCGAAATGAGGCGTATGCTCGCTTCGGGGCTCGTTTGACCCTCCAAATGGCCCGGACAATCCGTGATGGCCAACCGTATGCATAGACAAGGTCTTGACGGACGTCCACGAAAAAATTTGGCATTTTTGACGTCGGAATCCGGATCACCCAAAAAATGGTGTGCTATAGCACACGAAAATCGTCGAAATGAGGCGTATGCTCGCTTCGGGGCTCGTTTGACCCTCCAAATGGGCCGGACAATCCGTGATGGCCAACCGTATGCATAGACAAGGTCTTGACGGACGTCCACGAAAAAATTTGGCATTTTTGACGTCGGAATCCGGATCACCCAAAAAATGGTGTGCTATAGCACACGAAAATCGTCGAAATGAGGCGTATGCTCGCTTCGGGGCTCGTTTGACCCTCCAAATGGCCGGACAATCCGTGATGGCCAACCGTATGCATAGACAAGGTCTTGACGGACGTCCACGAAAAAATTTGGCATTTTTGACGTCGGAATCCGGATCACCCAAAAAATGGTGTGCTATAGCACACGAAAATCGTCGAAATGAGGCGTATGCTCGCTTCGGGGCTCGTTTGACCCTCCAAATGGGCCGGACAATCCGTGATGGCCAACCGTATGCATAGACAAGGTCTTGACGGACGTCCACGAAAAAATTTGGCATTTTTGACGTCGGAATCCGGATCACCCAAAAAATGGTGTGCTATAGCACACGAAAATCGTCGAAATGAGGCGTATGCTCGCTTCGGGGCTCGTTTGACCCTCCAAATGGGCCGGACAATCCGTGATGGCCAACCGTATGCATAGACAAGGTCTTGACGGACGTCCACGAAAAAATTTGGCATTTTTGACGTCGGAATCCGGATCACCCAAAAAATGGTGTGCTATAGCACACGAAAATCGTCGAAATGAGGCGTATGCTCGCTTCGGGGCTCGTTTGACCCTCCAAATGGGCCGGACAATCCGTGATGGCCAACCGTATGCATAGACAAGGTCTTGACGGACGTCCACGAAAAAATTTGGCATTTTTGACGTCGGAATCCGGATCACCCAAAAAATGGTGTGCTATAGCACACGAAAATCGTCGAAATGAGGCGTATGCTCGCTTCGGGGCTCGTTTGACCCTCCAAATGGGCCGGACAATCCGTGATGGCCAACCGTATGCATAGACAAGGTCTTGACGGACGTCCACGAAAAAATTTGGCATTTTTGACGTCGGAATCCGGATCACCCAAAAAATGGTGTGCTATAGCACACGAAAATCGTCGAAATGAGGCGTATGCTCGCTTCGGGGCTCGTTTGACCCTCCAAATGGGCCGGACAATCCGTGATGGCCAACCGTATGCATAGACAAGGTCTTGACGGACGTCCACGAAAAAATTTGGCATTTTTGACGTCGGAATCCGGATCACCCAAAAAATGGTGTGCTATAGCACACGAAAATCGTCGAAATGAGGCGTATGCTCGCTTCGGGGCTCGTTTGACCCTCCAAATGGGCCGGACAATCCGTGATGGCCAACCGTATGCATAGACAAGGTCTTGACGGACGTCCACGAAAAAATTTGGCATTTTTGACGTCGGAATCCGGATCACCCAAAAAATGGTGTGCTATAGCACACGAAAATCGTCGAAATGAGGCGTATGCTCGCTTCGGGGCTCGTTTGACCCTCCAAATGGGCCGGACAATCCGTGATGGCCAACCGTATGCATAGACAAGGTCTTGACGGACGTCCACGAAAAAATTTGGCATTTTTGACGTCGGAATCCGGATCACCCAAAAAATGGTGTGCTATAGCACACGAAAATCGTCGAAATGAGGCGTATGCTCGCTTCGGGGCTCGTTTGACCCTCCAAATGGGCCGGACAATCCGTGATGGCCAACCGTATGCATAGACAAGGTCTTGACGGACGTCCACGAAAAAATTTGGCATTTTTGACGTCGGAATCCGGATCACCCAAAAAATGGTGTGCTATAGCACACGAAAATCGTCGAAATGAGGCGTATGCTCGCTTCGGGGCTCGTTTGACCCTCCAAATGGGCCGGACAATCCGTGATGGCCAACCGTATGCATAGACAAGGTCTTGACGGACGTCCACGAAAAAATTTGGCATTTTTGACGTCGGAATCCGGATCACCCAAAAAATGGTGTGCTATAGCACACGAAAATCGTCGAAATGAGGCGTATGCTCGCTTCGGGGCTCGTTTGACCCTCCAAATGGCCGGACAATCCGTGATGGCCAACCGTATGCATAGACAAGGTCTTGACGGACGTCCACGAAAAAATTTGGCATTTTTGACGTCGGAATCCGGATCACCCAAAAAATGGTGTGCTATAGCACACGAAAATCGTCGAAATGAGGCGTATGCTCGCTTCGGGGCTCGTTTGACCCTCCAAATGGGCCGGACAATCCGTGATGGCCAACCGTATGCATAGACAAGGTCTTGACGGACGTCCACGAAAAAATTTGGCATTTTTGACGTCGGAATCCGGATCACCCAAAAAATGGTGTGCTATAGCACACGAAAATCGTCGAAATGAGGCGTATGCTCGCTTCGGGGCTCGTTTGACCCTCCAAATGGGCCGGACAATCCGTGATGGCCAACCGTATGCATAGACAAGGTCTTGACGGACGTCCACGAAAAAATTTGGCATTTTTGACGTCGGAATCCGGATCACCCAAAAAATGGTGTGCTATAGCACACGAAAATCGTCGAAATGAGGCGTATGCTCGCTTCGGGGCTCGTTTGACCCTCCAAATGGGCCGGACAATCCGTGATGGCCAACCGTATGCATAGACAAGGTCTTGACGGACGTCCACGAAAAAATTTGGCATTTTTGACGTCGGAATCCGGATCACCCAAAAAATGGTGTGCTATAGCACACGAAAATCGTCGAAATGAGGCGTATGCTCGCTTCGGGGCTCGTTTGACCCTCCAAATGGGCCGGACAATCCGTGATGGCCAACCGTATGCATAGACAAGGTCTTGACGGACGTCCACGAAAAAATTTGGCATTTTTGACGTCGGAATCCGGATCACCCAAAAAATGGTGTGCTATAGCACACGAAAATCGTCGAAATGAGGCGTATGCTCGCTTCGGGGCTCGTTTGACCCTCCAAATGGGCCGGACAATCCGTGATGGCCAACCGTATGCATAGACAAGGTCTTGACGGACGTCCACGAAAAAATTTGGCATTTTTGACGTCGGAATCCGGATCACCCAAAAAATGGTGTGCTATAGCACACGAAAATCGTCGAAATGAGGCGTATGCTCGCTTCGGGGCTCGTTTGACCCTCCAAATGGGCCGGACAATCCGTGATGGCCAACCGTATGCATAGACAAGGTCTTGACGGACGTCCACGAAAAAATTTGGCATTTTTGACGTCGGAATCCGGATCACCCAAAAAATGGTGTGCTATAGCACACGAAAATCGTCGAAATGAGGCGTATGCTCGCTTCGGGGCTCGTTTGACCCTCCAAATGGGCCGGACAATCCGTGATGGCCAACCGTATGCATAGACAAGGTCTTGACGGACGTCCACGAAAAAATTTGGCATTTTTGACGTCGGAATCCGGATCACCCAAAAAATGGTGTGCTATAGCACACGAAAATCGTCGAAATGAGGCGTATGCTCGCTTCGGGGCTCGTTTGACCCTCCAAATGGGCCGGACAATCCGTGATGGCCAACCGTATGCATAGACAAGGTCTTGACGGACGTCCACGAAAAAATTTGGCATTTTTGACGTCGGAATCCGGATCACCCAAAAAATGGTGTGCTATAGCACACGAAAATCGTCGAAATGAGGCGTATGCTCGCTTCGGGGCTCGTTTGACCCTCCAAATGGGCCGGACAATCCGTGATGGCCAACCGTATGCATAGACAAGGTCTTGACGGACGTCCACGAAAAAATTTGGCATTTTTGACGTCGGAATCCGGATCACCCAAAAAATGGTGTGCTATAGCACACGAAAATCGTCGAAATGAGGCGTATGCTCGCTTCGGGGCTCGTTTGACCCTCCAAATGGGCCGGACAATCCGTGATGGCCAACCGTATGCATAGACAAGGTCTTGACGGACGTCCACGAAAAATTTGGCATTTTTGACGTCGGAATCCGGATCACCCAAAAAATGGTGTGCTATAGCACACGAAAATCGTCGAAATGAGGCGTATGCTCGCTTCGGGGCTCGTTTGACCCTCCAAATGGGCCGGACAATCCGTGATGGCCAACCGTATGCATAGACAAGGTCTTGACGGACGTCCACGAAAAAATTTGGCATTTTTGACGTCGGAATCCGGATCACCCAAAAAATGGTGTGCTATAGCACACGAAAATCGTCGAAATGAGGCGTATGCTCGCTTCGGGGCTCGTTTGACCCTCCAAATGGCCGGACAATCCGTGATGGCCAACCGTATGCATAGACAAGGTCTTGACGGACGTCCACGAAAAAATTTGGCATTTTTGACGTCGGAATCCGGATCACCCAAAAAATGGTGTGCTATAGCACACGAAAATCGTCGAAATGAGGCGTATGCTCGCTTCGGGGCTCGTTTGACCCTCCAAATGGGCCGGACAATCCGTGATGGCCAACCGTATGCATAGACAAGGTCTTGACGGACGTCCACGAAAAAATTTGGCATTTTTGACGTCGGAATCCGGATCACCCAAAAAATGGTGTGCTATAGCACACGAAAATCGTCGAAATGAGGCGTATGCTCGCTTCGGGGCTCGTTTGACCCTCCAAATGGGCCGGACAATCCGTGATGGCCAACCGTATGCATAGACAAGGTCTTGACGGACGTCCACGAAAAAATTTGGCATTTTTGACGTCGGAATCCGGATCACCCAAAAAATGGTGTGCTATAGCACACGAAAATCGTCGAAATGAGGCGTATGCTCGCTTCGGGGCTCGTTTGACCCTCCAAATGGGCCGGACAATCCGTGATGGCCAACCGTATGCATAGACAAGGTCTTGACGGACGTCCACGAAAAAATTTGGCATTTTTGACGTCGGAATCCGGATCACCCAAAAAATGGTGTGCTATAGCACACGAAAATCGTCGAAATGAGGCGTATGCTCGCTTCGGGGCTCGTTTGACCCTCCAAATGGGCCGGACAATCCGTGATGGCCAACCGTATGCATAGACAAGGTCTTGACGGACGTCCACGAAAAAATTTGGCATTTTTGACGTCGGAATCCGGATCACCCAAAAAATGGTGTGCTATAGCACACGAAAATCGTCGAAATGAGGCGTATGCTCGCTTCGGGGCTCGTTTGACCCTCCAAATGGGCCGGACAATCCGTGATGGCCAACCGTATGCATAGACAAGGTCTTGACGGACGTCCACGAAAAAATTTGGCATTTTTGACGTCGGAATCCGGATCACCCAAAAAATGGTGTGCTATAGCACACGAAAATCGTCGAAATGAGGCGTATGCTCGCTTCGGGGCTCGTTTGACCCTCCAAATGGGCCGGACAATCCGTGATGGCCAACCGTATGCATAGACAAGGTCTTGACGGACGTCCACGAAAAAATTTGGCATTTTTGACGTCGGAATCCGGATCACCCAAAAAATGGTGTGCTATAGCACACGAAAATCGTCGAAATGAGGCGTATGCTCGCTTCGGGGCTCGTTTGACCCTCCAAATGGGCCGGACAATCCGTGATGGCCAACCGTATGCATAGACAAGGTCTTGACGGACGTCCACGAAAAAATTTGGCATTTTTGACGTCGGAATCCGGATCACCCAAAAAATGGTGTGCTATAGCACACGAAAATCGTCGAAATGAGGCGTATGCTCGCTTCGGGGCTCGTTTGACCCTCCAAATGGGCCGGACAATCCGTGATGGCCAACCGTATGCATAGACAAGGTCTTGACGGACGTCCACGAAAAAATTTGGCATTTTTGACGTCGGAATCCGGATCACCCAAAAAATGGTGTGCTATAGCACACGAAAATCGTCGAAATGAGGCGTATGCTCGCTTCGGGGCTCGTTTGACCCTCCAAATGGGCCGGACAATCCGTGATGGCCAACCGTATGCATAGACAAGGTCTTGACGGACGTCCACGAAAAAATTTGGCATTTTTGACGTCGGAATCCGGATCACCCAAAAAATGGTGTGCTATAGCACACGAAAATCGTCGAAATGAGGCGTATGCTCGCTTCGGGGCTCGTTTGACCCTCCAAATGGGCCGGACAATCCGTGATGGCCAACCGTATGCATAGACAAGGTCTTGACGGACGTCCACGAAAAAATTTGGCATTTTTGACGTCGGAATCCGGATCACCCAAAAAATGGTGTGCTATAGCACACGAAAATCGTCGAAATGAGGCGTATGCTCGCTTCGGGGCTCGTTTGACCCTCCAAATGGGCCGGACAATCCGTGATGGCCAACCGTATGCATAGACAAGGTCTTGACGGACGTCCACGAAAAAATTTGGCATTTTTGACGTCGGAATCCGGATCACCCAAAAAATGGTGTGCTATAGCACACGAAAATCGTCGAAATGAGGCGTATGCTCGCTTCGGGGCTCGTTTGACCCTCCAAATGGGCCGGACAATCCGTGATGGCCAACCGTATGCATAGACAAGGTCTTGACGGACGTCCACGAAAAAATTTGGCATTTTTGACGTCGGAATCCGGATCACCCAAAAAATGGTGTGCTATAGCACACGAAAATCGTCGAAATGAGGCGTATGCTCGCTTCGGGGCTCGTTTGACCCTCCAAATGGCCGGACAATCCGTGATGGCCAACCGTATGCATAGACAAGGTCTTGACGGACGTCCACGAAAAAATTTGGCATTTTTGACGTCGGAATCCGGATCACCCAAAAAATGGTGTGCTATAGCACACGAAAATCGTCGAAATGAGGCGTATGCTCGCTTCGGGGCTCGTTTGACCCTCCAAATGGGCCGGACAATCCGTGATGGCCAACCGTATGCATAGACAAGGTCTTGACGGACGTCCACGAAAAAATTTGGCATTTTTGACGTCGGAATCCGGATCACCCAAAAAATGGTGTGCTATAGCACACGAAAATCGTCGAAATGAGGCGTATGCTCGCTTCGGGGCTCGTTTGACCCTCCAAATGGGCCGGACAATCCGTGATGGCCAACCGTATGCATAGACAAGGTCTTGACGGACGTCCACGAAAAAATTTGGCATTTTTGACGTCGGAATCCGGATCACCCAAAAAATGGTGTGCTATAGCACACGAAAATCGTCGAAATGAGGCGTATGCTCGCTTCGGGGCTCGTTTGACCCTCCAAATGGGCCGGACAATCCGTGATGGCCAACCGTATGCATAGACAAGGTCTTGACGGACGTCCACGAAAAAATTTGGCATTTTTGACGTCGGAATCCGGATCACCCAAAAAATGGTGTGCTATAGCACACGAAAATCGTCGAAATGAGGCGTATGCTCGCTTCGGGGCTCGTTTGACCCTCCAAATGGGCCGGACAATCCGTGATGGCCAACCGTATGCATAGACAAGGTCTTGACGGACGTCCACGAAAAAATTTGGCATTTTTGACGTCGGAATCCGGATCACCCAAAAAATGGTGTGCTATAGCACACGAAAATCGTCGAAATGAGGCGTATGCTCGCTTCGGGGCTCGTTTGACCCTCCAAATGGGCCGGACAATCCGTGATGGCCAACCGTATGCATAGACAAGGTCTTGACGGACGTCCACGAAAAAATTTGGCATTTTTGACGTCGGAATCCGGATCACCCAAAAAATGGTGTGCTATAGCACACGAAAATCGTCGAAATGAGGCGTATGCTCGCTTCGGGGCTCGTTTGACCCTCCAAATGGGCCGGACAATCCGTGATGGCCAACCGTATGCATAGACAAGGTCTTGACGGACGTCCACGAAAAAATTTGGCATTTTTGACGTCGGAATCCGGATCACCCAAAAAATGGTGTGCTATAGCACACGAAAATCGTCGAAATGAGGCGTATGCTCGCTTCGGGGCTCGTTTGACCCTCCAAATGGGCCGGACAATCCGTGATGGCCAACCGTATGCATAGACAAGGTCTTGACGGACGTCCACGAAAAAATTTGGCATTTTTGACGTCGGAATCCGGATCACCCAAAAAATGGTGTGCTATAGCACACGAAAATCGTCGAAATGAGGCGTATGCTCGCTTCGGGGCTCGTTTGACCCTCCAAATGGGCCGGACAATCCGTGATGGCCAACCGTATGCATAGACAAGGTCTTGACGGACGTCCACGAAAAAATTTGGCATTTTTGACGTCGGAATCCGGATCACCCAAAAAATGGTGTGCTATAGCACACGAAAATCGTCGAAATGAGGCGTATGCTCGCTTCGGGGCTCGTTTGACCCTCCAAATGGGCCGGACAATCCGTGATGGCCAACCGTATGCATAGACAAGGTCTTGACGGACGTCCACGAAAAAATTTGGCATTTTTGACGTCGGAATCCGGATCACCCAAAAAATGGTGTGCTATAGCACACGAAAATCGTCGAAATGAGGCGTATGCTCGCTTCGGGGCTCGTTTGACCCTCCAAATGGGCCGGACAATCCGTGATGGCCAACCGTATGCATAGACAAGGTCTTGACGGACGTCCACGAAAAAATTTGGCATTTTTGACGTCGGAATCCGGATCACCCAAAAAATGGTGTGCTATAGCACACGAAAATCGTCGAAATGAGGCGTATGCTCGCTTCGGGGCTCGTTTGACCCTCCAAATGGCCGGACAATCCGTGATGGCCAACCGTATGCATAGACAAGGTCTTGACGGACGTCCACGAAAAAATTTGGCATTTTTGACGTCGGAATCCGGATCACCCAAAAAATGGTGTGCTATAGCACACGAAAATCGTCGAAATGAGGCGTATGCTCGCTTCGGGGCTCGTTTGACCCTCCAAATGGGCCGGACAATCCGTGATGGCCAACCGTATGCATAGACAAGGTCTTGACGGACGTCCACGAAAAAATTTGGCATTTTTGACGTCGGAATCCGGATCACCCAAAAAATGGTGTGCTATAGCACACGAAAATCGTCGAAATGAGGCGTATGCTCGCTTCGGGGCTCGTTTGACCCTCCAAATGGGCCGGACAATCCGTGATGGCCAACCGTATGCATAGACAAGGTCTTGACGGACGTCCACGAAAAAATTTGGCATTTTTGACGTCGGAATCCGGATCACCCAAAAAATGGTGTGCTATAGCACACGAAAATCGTCGAAATGAGGCGTATGCTCGCTTCGGGGCTCGTTTGACCCTCCAAATGGGCCGGACAATCCGTGATGGCCAACCGTATGCATAGACAAGGTCTTGACGGACGTCCACGAAAAAATTTGGCATTTTTGACGTCGGAATCCGGATCACCCAAAAAATGGTGTGCTATAGCACACGAAAATCGTCGAAATGAGGCGTATGCTCGCTTCGGGGCTCGTTTGACCCTCCAAATGGGCCGGACAATCCGTGATGGCCAACCGTATGCATAGACAAGGTCTTGACGGACGTCCACGAAAAAATTTGGCATTTTTGACGTCGGAATCCGGATCACCCAAAAAATGGTGTGCTATAGCACACGAAAATCGTCGAAATGAGGCGTATGCTCGCTTCGGGGCTCGTTTGACCCTCCAAATGGGCCGGACAATCCGTGATGGCCAACCGTATGCATAGACAAGGTCTTGACGGACGTCCACGAAAAAATTTGGCATTTTTGACGTCGGAATCCGGATCACCCAAAAAATGGTGTGCTATAGCACACGAAAATCGTCGAAATGAGGCGTATGCTCGCTTCGGGGCTCGTTTGACCCTCCAAATGGGCCGGACAATCCGTGATGGCCAACCGTATGCATAGACAAGGTCTTGACGGACGTCCACGAAAAAATTTGGCATTTTTGACGTCGGAATCCGGATCACCCAAAAAATGGTGTGCTATAGCACACGAAAATCGTCGAAATGAGGCGTATGCTCGCTTCGGGGCTCGTTTGACCCTCCAAATGGGCCGGACAATCCGTGATGGCCAACCGTATGCATAGACAAGGTCTTGACGGACGTCCACGAAAAAATTTGGCATTTTTGACGTCGGAATCCGGATCACCCAAAAAATGGTGTGCTATAGCACACGAAAATCGTCGAAATGAGGCGTATGCTCGCTTCGGGGCTCGTTTGACCCTCCAAATGGGCCGGACAATCCGTGATGGCCAACCGTATGCATAGACAAGGTCTTGACGGACGTCCACGAAAAAATTTGGCATTTTTGACGTCGGAATCCGGATCACCCAAAAAATGGTGTGCTATAGCACACGAAAATCGTCGAAATGAGGCGTATGCTCGCTTCGGGGCTCGTTTGACCCTCCAAATGGGCCGGACAATCCGTGATGGCCAACCGTATGCATAGACAAGGTCTTGACGGACGTCCACGAAAAAATTTGGCATTTTTGACGTCGGAATCCGGATCACCCAAAAAATGGTGTGCTATAGCACACGAAAATCGTCGAAATGAGGCGTATGCTCGCTTCGGGGCTCGTTTGACCCTCCAAATGGGCCGGACAATCCGTGATGGCCAACCGTATGCATAGACAAGGTCTTGACGGACGTCCACGAAAAAATTTGGCATTTTTGACGTCGGAATCCGGATCACCCAAAAAATGGTGTGCTATAGCACACGAAAATCGTCGAAATGAGGCGTATGCTCGCTTCGGGGCTCGTTTGACCCTCCAAATGGGCCGGACAATCCGTGATGGCCAACCGTATGCATAGACAAGGTCTTGACGGACGTCCACGAAAAAATTTGGCATTTTTGACGTCGGAATCCGGATCACCCAAAAAATGGTGTGCTATAGCACACGAAAATCGTCGAAATGAGGCGTATGCTCGCTTCGGGGCTCGTTTGACCCTCCAAATGGGCCGGACAATCCGTGATGGCCAACCGTATGCATAGACAAGGTCTTGACGGACGTCCACGAAAAAATTTGGCATTTTTGACGTCGGAATCCGGATCACCCAAAAAATGGTGTGCTATAGCACACGAAAATCGTCGAAATGAGGCGTATGCTCGCTTCGGGGCTCGTTTGACCCTCCAAATGGGCCGGACAATCCGTGATGGCCAACCGTATGCATAGACAAGGTCTTGACGGACGTCCACGAAAAAATTTGGCATTTTTGACGTCGGAATCCGGATCACCCAAAAAATGGTGTGCTATAGCACACGAAAATCGTCGAAATGAGGCGTATGCTCGCTTCGGGGCTCGTTTGACCCTCCAAATGGGCCGGACAATCCGTGATGGCCAACCGTATGCATAGACAAGGTCTTGACGGACGTCCACGAAAAAATTTGGCATTTTTGACGTCGGAATCCGGATCACCCAAAAAATGGTGTGCTATAGCACACGAAAATCGTCGAAATGAGGCGTATGCTCGCTTCGGGGCTCGTTTGACCCTCCAAATGGGCCGGACAATCCGTGATGGCCAACCGTATGCATAGACAAGGTCTTGACGGACGTCCACGAAAAAATTTGGCATTTTTGACGTCGGAATCCGGATCACCCAAAAAATGGTGTGCTATAGCACACGAAAATCGTCGAAATGAGGCGTATGCTCGCTTCGGGGCTCGTTTGACCCTCCAAATGGGCCGGACAATCCGTGATGGCCAACCGTATGCATAGACAAGGTCTTGACGGACGTCCACGAAAAAATTTGGCATTTTTGACGTCGGAATCCGGATCACCCAAAAAATGGTGTGCTATAGCACACGAAAATCGTCGAAATGAGGCGTATGCTCGCTTCGGGGCTCGTTTGACCCTCCAAATGGGCCGGACAATCCGTGATGGCCAACCGTATGCATAGACAAGGTCTTGACGGACGTCCACGAAAAAATTTGGCATTTTTGACGTCGGAATCCGGATCACCCAAAAAATGGTGTGCTATAGCACACGAAAATCGTCGAAATGAGGCGTATGCTCGCTTCGGGGCTCGTTTGACCCTCCAAATGGGCCGGACAATCCGTGATGGCCAACCGTATGCATAGACAAGGTCTTGACGGACGTCCACGAAAAAATTTGGCATTTTTGACGTCGGAATCCGGATCACCCAAAAAATGGTGTGCTATAGCACACGAAAATCGTCGAAATGAGGCGTATGCTCGCTTCGGGGCTCGTTTGACCCTCCAAATGGGCCGGACAATCCGTGATGGCCAACCGTATGCATAGACAAGGTCTTGACGGACGTCCACGAAAAAATTTGGCATTTTTGACGTCGGAATCCGGATCACCCAAAAAATGGTGTGCTATAGCACACGAAAATCGTCGAAATGAGGCGTATGCTCGCTTCGGGGCTCGTTTGACCCTCCAAATGGGCCGGACAATCCGTGATGGCCAACCGTATGCATAGACAAGGTCTTGACGGACGTCCACGAAAAAATTTGGCATTTTTGACGTCGGAATCCGGATCACCCAAAAAATGGTGTGCTATAGCACACGAAAATCGTCGAAATGAGGCGTATGCTCGCTTCGGGGCTCGTTTGACCCTCCAAATGGGCCGGACAATCCGTGATGGCCAACCGTATGCATAGACAAGGTCTTGACGGACGTCCACGAAAAAATTTGGCATTTTTGACGTCGGAATCCGGATCACCCAAAAAATGGTGTGCTATAGCACACGAAAATCGTCGAAATGAGGCGTATGCTCGCTTCGGGGCTCGTTTGACCCTCCAAATGGGCCGGACAATCCGTGATGGCCAACCGTATGCATAGACAAGGTCTTGACGGACGTCCACGAAAAAATTTGGCATTTTTGACGTCGGAATCCGGATCACCCAAAAAATGGTGTGCTATAGCACACGAAAATCGTCGAAATGAGGCGTATGCTCGCTTCGGGGCTCGTTTGACCCTCCAAATGGCCGGACAATCCGTGATGGCCAACCGTATGCATAGACAAGGTCTTGACGGACGTCCACGAAAAAATTTGGCATTTTTGACGTCGGAATCCGGATCACCCAAAAAATGGTGTGCTATAGCACACGAAAATCGTCGAAATGAGGCGTATGCTCGCTTCGGGGCTCGTTTGACCCTCCAAATGGGCCGGACAATCCGTGATGGCCAACCGTATGCATAGACAAGGTCTTGACGGACGTCCACGAAAAAATTTGGCATTTTTGACGTCGGAATCCGGATCACCCAAAAAATGGTGTGCTATAGCACACGAAAATCGTCGAAATGAGGCGTATGCTCGCTTCGGGGCTCGTTTGACCCTCCAAATGGGCCGGACAATCCGTGATGGCCAACCGTATGCATAGACAAGGTCTTGACGGACGTCCACGAAAAAATTTGGCATTTTTGACGTCGGAATCCGGATCACCCAAAAAATGGTGTGCTATAGCACACGAAAATCGTCGAAATGAGGCGTATGCTCGCTTCGGGGCTCGTTTGACCCTCCAAATGGGCCGGACAATCCGTGATGGCCAACCGTATGCATAGACAAGGTCTTGACGGACGTCCACGAAAAAATTTGGCATTTTTGACGTCGGAATCCGGATCACCCAAAAAATGGTGTGCTATAGCACACGAAAATCGTCGAAATGAGGCGTATGCTCGCTTCGGGGCTCGTTTGACCCTCCAAATGGGCCGGACAATCCGTGATGGCCAACCGTATGCATAGACAAGGTCTTGACGGACGTCCACGAAAAAATTTGGCATTTTTGACGTCGGAATCCGGATCACCCAAAAAATGTGTGCTATAGCACACGAAAATCGTCGAAATGAGGCGTATGCTCGCTTCGGGGCTCGTTTGACCCTCCAAATGGGCCGGACAATCCGTGATGGCCAACCGTATGCATAGACAAGGTCTTGACGGACGTCCACGAAAAAATTTGGCATTTTTGACGTCGGAATCCGGATCACCCAAAAAATGGTGTGCTATAGCACACGAAAATCGTCGAAATGAGGCGTATGCTCGCTTCGGGGCTCGTTTGACCCTCCAAATGGGCCGGACAATCCGTGATGGCCAACCGTATGCATAGACAAGGTCTTGACGGACGTCCACGAAAAAATTTGGCATTTTTGACGTCGGAATCCGGATCACCCAAAAAATGGTGTGCTATAGCACACGAAAATCGTCGAAATGAGGCGTATGCTCGCTTCGGGGCTCGTTTGACCCTCCAAATGGGCCGGACAATCCGTGATGGCCAACCGTATGCATAGACAAGGTCTTGACGGACGTCCACGAAAAAATTTGGCATTTTTGACGTCGGAATCCGGATCACCCAAAAAATGGTGTGCTATAGCACACGAAAATCGTCGAAATGAGGCGTATGCTCGCTTCGGGGCTCGTTTGACCCTCCAAATGGGCCGGACAATCCGTGATGGCCAACCGTATGCATAGACAAGGTCTTGACGGACGTCCACGAAAAAATTTGGCATTTTTGACGTCGGAATCCGGATCACCCAAAAAATGGTGTGCTATAGCACACGAAAATCGTCGAAATGAGGCGTATGCTCGCTTCGGGGCTCGTTTGACCCTCCAAATGGGCCGGACAATCCGTGATGGCCAACCGTATGCATAGACAAGGTCTTGACGGACGTCCACGAAAAAATTTGGCATTTTTGACGTCGGAATCCGGATCACCCAAAAAATGGTGTGCTATAGCACACGAAAATCGTCGAAATGAGGCGTATGCTCGCTTCGGGGCTCGTTTGACCCTCCAAATGGCCGGACAATCCGTGATGGCCAACCGTATGCATAGACAAGGTCTTGACGGACGTCCACGAAAAAATTTGGCATTTTTGACGTCGGAATCCGGATCACCCAAAAAATGGTGTGCTATAGCACACGAAAATCGTCGAAATGAGGCGTATGCTCGCTTCGGGGCTCGTTTGACCCTCCAAATGGGCCGGACAATCCGTGATGGCCAACCGTATGCATAGACAAGGTCTTGACGGACGTCCACGAAAAAATTTGGCATTTTTGACGTCGGAATCCGGATCACCCAAAAAATGGTGTGCTATAGCACACGAAAATCGTCGAAATGAGGCGTATGCTCGCTTCGGGGCTCGTTTGACCCTCCAAATGGCCGGACAATCCGTGATGGCCAACCGTATGCATAGACAAGGTCTTGACGGACGTCCACGAAAAAATTTGGCATTTTTGACGTCGGAATCCGGATCACCCAAAAAATGGTGTGCACACGAAAATCGTCGAAATGAGGCGTATGCTCGCTTCGGGGCTCGTTTGACCCTCCAAATGGGCCGGACAATCCGTGATGGCCAACCGTATGCATAGACAAGGTCTTGACGGACGTCCACGAAAAAATTTGGCATTTTTGACGTCGGAATCCGGATCACCCAAAAAATGGTGTGCTATAGCACACGAAAATCGTCGAAATGAGGCGTATGCTCGCTTCGGGGCTCGTTTGACCCTCCAAATGGCCCGGACAATCCGTGATGGCCAACCGTATGCATAGACAAGGTCTTGACGGACGTCCACGAAAAAATTTGGCATTTTTGACGTCGGAATCCGGATCACCCAAAAAATGGTGTGCTATAGCACACGAAAATCGTCGAAATGAGGCGTATGCTCGCTTCGGGGCTCGTTTGACCCTCCAAATGGCCCGGACAATCCGTGATGGCCAACCGTATGCATAGACAAGGTCTTGACGGACGTCCACGAAAAAATTTGGTGGAAATGGTGTGCTATAGCACACGAAAATCGTCGAAATGAGGCGTATGCTCGCTTCGGGGCTCGTTTGACCCTCCAAATGGCCCGGACAATCCGTGATGGCCAACCGTATGCATAGACAAGGTCTTGACGGACGTCCACGAAAAAATTTGGCATTTTTGACGTCGGAATCCGGATCACCCAAAAAATGGTGTGCTATAGCACACGAAAATCGTCGAAATGAGGCGTATGCTCGCTTCGGGGCTCGTTTGACCCTCCAAATGGCCCGGACAATCCGTGATGGCCAACCGTATGCATAGACAAGGTCTTGACGGACGTCCACGAAAAAATTTGGCATTTTTGACGTCGGAATCCGGATCACCCAAAAAATGGTGTGCTATAGCACACGAAAATCGTCGAAATGAGGCGTATGCTCGCTTCGGGGCTCGTTTGACCCTCCAAATGGGCCGGACAATCCGTGATGGCCAACCGTATGCATAGACAAGGTCTTGACGGACGTCCACGAAAAAATTTGGCATTTTTGACGTCGGAATCCGGATCACCCAAAAAATGGTGTGCTATAGCACACGAAAATCGTCGAAATGAGGCGTATGCTCGCTTCGGGGCTCGTTTGACCCTCCAAATGGCCCGGACAATCCGTGATGGCCAACCGTATGCATAGACAAGGTCTTGACGGACGTCCACGAAAAAATTTGGTGGAAATGGTGTGCTATAGCACACGAAAATCGTCGAAATGAGGCGTATGCTCGCTTCGGGGCTCGTTTGACCCTCCAAATGGCCCGGACAATCCGTGATGGCCAACCGTATGCATAGACAAGGTCTTGACGGACGTCCACGAAAAAATTTGGCATTTTTGACGTCGGAATCCGGATCACCCAAAAAATGGTGTGCTATAGCACACGAAAATCGTCGAAATGAGGCGTATGCTCGCTTCGGGGCTCGTTTGACCCTCCAAATGGCCCGGACAATCCGTGATGGCCAACCGTATGCATAGACAAGGTCTTGACGGACGTCCACGAAAAAATTTGGCATTTTTGACGTCGGAATCCGGATCACCCAAAAAATGGTGTGCTATAGCACACGAAAATCGTCGAAATGAGGCGTATGCTCGCTTCGGGGCTCGTTTGACCCTCCAAATGGCCGGACAATCCGTGATGGCCAACCGTATGCATAGACAAGGTCTTGACGGACGTCCACGAAAAAATTTGGCATTTTTGACGTCGGAATCCGGATCACCAAAAAATGGTGTGCTATAGCACACGAAAATCGTCGAAATGAGGCGTATGCTCGCTTCGGGGCTCGTTTGACCCTCCAAATGGCCCGGACAATCCGTGATGGCCAACCGTATGCATAGACAAGGTTTTGACGACGTCCGAAAAAATTTCCAAAAAATGGTGTGCTATAGCACACGAAAATCGTCGAAATGAGGCGTATGCTCGCTTCGGGGCTCGTTTGACCCTCCAAATGGCCCGGACAATCCGTGATGGCCAACCGTATGCATAGACAAGGTCTTGACGGACGTCCACGAAAAAATTTGGCATTTTTGACGTCGGAATCCGGATCACCCAAAAAATGGTGTGCTATAGCACACGAAAATCATCGAAATGAGGCGTATGCTCGCTTCGGGGCTCGTTTGACCCTCCAAATGGCCCGGACAATCCGTGATGGCCAACCGTATGCATAGACAAGGTCTTGACGGACGTCCACGAAAAAATTTGGCATTTTTGACGTCGGAATCCGGATCACCCAAAAAATGGTGTGCTATAGCACACGAAAATCGTCGAAATGAGGCGTATGCTCGCTTCGGGGCTCGTTTGACCCTCCAAATGGGCCGGACAATCCGTGATGGCCAACCGTATGCATAGACAAGGTCTTGACGGACGTCCACAAAAAATTTGGCATTTTTGACGTCGGAATCCGGATCACCCAAAAAATGGTGTGCTATAGCACACGAAAATCGTCGAAATGAGGCGTATGCTCGCTTCGGGGCTCGTTTGACCCTCCAAATGGCCCGGACAATCCGTGATGGCCAACCGTATGCATAGACAAGGTCTTGACGGACGTCCACGAAAAAATTTGGCATTTTTGACGTCGGAATCCGGATCACCCAAAAAATGGTGTGCTATAGCACACGAAAATCGTCGAAATGAGGCGTATGCTCGCTTCGGGGCTCGTTTGACCCTCCAAATGGCCCGGACAATCCGTGATGGCCAACCGTATGCATAGACAAGGTCTTGACGGACGTCCACGAAAAAATTTGGCATTTTTGACGTCGGAATCCGGATCACCCAAAAAATGGTGTGCTATAGCACACGAAAATCGTCGAAATGAGGCGTATGCTCGCTTCGGGGCTCGTTTGACCCTCCAAATGGCCCGGACAATCCGTGATGGCCAACCGTATGCATAGACAAGGTCTTGACGGACGTCCACGAAAAAATTTGGCATTTTTGACGTCGGAATCCGGATCACCCAAAAAATGGTGTGCTATAGCACACGAAAATCGTCGAAATGAGGCGTATGCTCGCTTCGGGGCTCGTTTGACCCTCCAAATGGCCGGACAATCCGTGATGGCCAACCGTATGCATAGACAAGGTCTTGACGGACGTCCACGAAAAAATTTGGCATTTTTGACGTCGGAATCCGGATCACCCAAAAAATGGTGTGCTATAGCACACAAAAATCGTCGAAATGAGGCGTATGCTCGCTTCGGGGCTCGTTTGACCCTCCAAATGGCCCGGACAATCCGTGATGGCCAACCGTATGCATAGACAAGGTCTTGACGGACGTCCACGAAAAAATTTGGCATTTTTGACGTCGGAATCCGGATCACCCAAAAAATGGTGTGCTATAGCACACGAAAATCGTCGAAATGAGGCGTATGCTCGCTTCGGGGCTCGTTTGACCCTCCAAATGGCCCGGACAATCCGTGATGGCCAACCGTATGCATAGACAAGGTCTTGACGGACGTCCACGAAAAAATTTGGCATTTTTGACGTCGGAATCCGGATCACCCAAAAAATGGTGTGCTATAGCACACGAAAATCGTCGAAATGAGGCGTATGCTCGCTTCGGGGCTCGTTTGACCCTCCAAATGGCCGGACAATCCGTGATGGCCAACCGTATGCATAGACAAGGTCTTGACGGACGTCCACGAAAAATTTGGCATTTTTGACGTCGGAATCCGGATCACCCAAAAAATGGTGTGCTATAGCACACGAAAATCGTCGAAATGAGGCGTATGCTCGCTTCGGGGCTCGTTTGACCCTCCAAATGGCCCGGACAATCCGTGATGGCCAACCGTATGCATAGACAAGGTCTTGACGGACGTCCACGAAAAAATTTGGCATTTTTGACGTCGGAATCCGGATCACCCAAAAAATGGTGTGCTATAGCACACGAAAATCGTCGAAATGAGGCGTATGCTCGCTTCGGGGCTCGTTTGACCCTCCAAATGGCCCGGACAATCCGTGATGGCCAACCGTATGCATAGACAAGGTCTTGACGGACGTCCACGAAAAAATTTGGCATTTTTGACGTCGGAATCCGGATCACCCAAAAAATGGTGTGCTATAGCACACGAAAATCGTCGAAATGAGGCGTATGCTCGCTTCGGGGCTCGTTTGACCCTCCAAATGGCCGGACAATCGTGATGGCCAACCGTATGCATAGACAAGGTCTTGACGGACGTCCACGAAAAAATTTGGCATTTTTGACGTCGGAATCCGGATCACCCAAAAAATGGTGTGCTATAGCACACGAAAATCGTCGAAATGAGGCGTATGCTCGCTTCGGGGCTCGTTTGACCCTCCAAATGGCCGGACAATCCGTGATGGCCAACCGTATGCATAGACAAGGTCTTGACGGACGTCCACGAAAAATTTGGCATTTTTGACGTCGGAATCCGGATCACCCAAAAAATGGTGTGCTATAGCACACGAAAATCGTCGAAATGAGGCGTATGCTCGCTTCGGGGCTCGTTTGACCCTCCAAATGGCCCGGACAATCCGTGATGGCCAACCGTATGCATAGACAAGGTCTTGACGGACGTCCACGAAAAAATTTGGCATTTTTGACGTCGGAATCCGGATCACCCAAAAAATGGTGTGCTATAGCACACGAAAATCGTCGAAATGAGGCGTATGCTCGCTTCGGGGCTCGTTTGACCCTCCAAATGGCCCGGACAATCCGTGATGGCCAACCGTATGCATAGACAAGGTCTTGACGGACGTCCACGAAAAAATTTGGCATTTTTGACGTCGGAATCCGGATCACCCAAAAAATGGTGTGCTATAGCACACGAAAATCGTCGAAATGAGGCGTATGCTCGCTTCGGGGCTCGTTTGACCCTCCAAATGGCCCGGACAATCCTGATGGCCAACCGTATGCATAGACAAGGTCTTGACGGACGTCCACGAAAAAATTTGGCATTTTTGACGTCGGAATCCGGATCACCCAAAAAATGGTGTGCTATAGCACACGAAAATCGTCGAAATGAGGCGTATGCTCGCTTCGGGGCTCGTTTGACCCTCCAAATGGCCCGGACAATCCGTGATGGCCAACCGTATGCATAGACAAGGTCTTGACGGACGTCCACGAAAAAATTTGGCATTTTTGACGTCGGAATCCGGATCACCCAAAAAATGGTGTGCTATAGCACACGAAAATCGTCGAAATGAGGCGTATGCTCGCTTCGGGCTCGTTTGACCCTCCAAATGGCCCGGACAATCCGTGATGGCCAACCGTATGCATAGACAAGGTCTTGACGGACGTTCCACGAAAAAATTTGGCATTTTTGACGTCGGAATCCGGATCACCAAAAAATGGTGTGCTATAGCACACGAAAATCGTCGAAATGAGGCGTATGCTCGCTTCGGGGCTCGTTTGACCCTCCAAATGGCCCGGACAATCCGTGATGGCCAACCGTATGCATAGACAAGGTCTTGACGGACGTCCACGAAAAAATTTGGCATTTTTGACGTCGGAATCCGGATCACCCAAAAAATGGTGTGCTATAGCACACGAAAATCGTCGAAATGAGGCGTATGCTCGCTTCGGGGCTCGTTTGACCCTCCAAATGGCCCGGACAATCCGTGATGGCCAACCGTATGCATAGACAAGGTCTTGACGGACGTCCACGAAAAAATTTGGCATTTTTGACGTCGGAATCCGGATCACCAAAAAAATGGTGTGCTATAGCACACGAAAATCGTCGAAATGAGGCGTATGCTCGCTTCGGGGCTCGTTTGACCCTCCAAATGGCCCGGACAATCCGTGATGGCCAACCGTATGCATAGACAAGGTCTTGACGGACGTCCACGAAAAAATTTGGCATTTTTGACGTCGGAATCCGGATCACCCAAAAAATGGTGTGCTATAGCACACGAAAATCGTCGAAATGAGGCGTATGCTCGCTTCGGGGCTCGTTTGACCCTCCAAATGGGCCGGACAATCCGTGATGGCCAACCGTATGCATAGACAAGGTCTTGACGGACGTCCACGAAAAAATTTGGCATTTTTGACGTCGGAATCCGGATCACCCAAAAATGGTGTGCTATAGCACACGAAAATCGTCGAAATGAGGCGTATGCTCGCTTCGGGCTCGTTTGACCCTCCAAATGGCCCGGACAATCCGTGATGGCCAACCGTATGCATAGACAAGGTCTTGACGGACGTCCACGAAAAAATTTGGCATTTTTGACGTCGGAATCCGGATCACCCAAAAAATGGTGTGCTATAGCACACGAAAATCGTCGAAATGAGGCGTATGCTCGCTTCGGGGCTCGTTTGACCCTCCAAATGGCCCGGACAATCCGTGATGGCCAACCGTATGCATAGACAAGGTCTTGACGGACGTCCACGAAAAAATTGGCATTTTTGACGTCGGAATCCGGATCACCCAAAAAATGGTGTGCTATAGCACACGAAAATCGTCGAAATGAGGCGTATGCTCGCTTCGGGGCTCGTTTGACCCTCCAAATGGCCCGGACAATCCGTGATGGCCAACCGTATGCATAGACAAGGTCTTGACGGACGTCCACGAAAAAATTTTTGACGGAATGATCACCCAAAAATGGTGTTTATAGCACACGAAAATCGTCGAAATGAGGCGTATGCTCGCTTCGGGGCTCGTTTGACCCTCCAAATGGCCCGGACAATCCGTGATGGCCAACCGTATGCATAGACAAGGTCTTGACGGACGTCCACGAAAAAATTTGGCATTTTTGACGTCGGAATCCGGATCACCCAAAAAATGGTGTGCTATAGCACACGAAAATCGTCGAAATGAGGCGTATGCTCGCTTCGGGGCTCGTTTGACCCTCCAAATGGCCGGACAATCCGTGATGGCCAACCGTATGCATAGACAAGGTCTTGACGGACGTCCACGAAAAAATTTGGCATTTTTGACGTCGGAATCCGGATCACCCAAAAAATGGTGTGCTATAGCACACGAAAATCGTCGAAATGAGGCGTATGCTCGCTTCGGGGCTCGTTTGACCCTCCAAATGGCCGGACAATCCGTGATGGCCAACCGTATGCATAGACAAGGTCTTGACGGACGTCCACGAAAAAAATTTGGCATTTTTGACGTCGGAATCCGGATCACCAAAAAAATGGTGTGCTATAGCACACGAAAATCGTCGAAATGAGGCGTATGCTCGCTTCGGGGCTCGTTTGACCCTCCAAATGGCCCGGACAATCCGTGATGGCCAACCGTATGCATAGACAAGGTCTTGACGGACGTCCACGAAAAAATTTGGCATTTTTGACGTCGGAATCCGGATCACCCAAAAAATGGTGTGCTATAGCACACGAAAATCGTCGAAATGAGGCGTATGCTCGCTTCGGGGCTCGTTTGACCCTCCAAATGGCCCGGACAATCCGTGATGGCCAACCGTATGCATAGACAAGGTCTTGACGGACGTCCACAAAAAAATTTGGCATTTTTGACGTCGGAATCCGGATCACCAAAAAAATGGTGTGCTATAGCACACGAAAATCGTCGAAATGAGGCGTATGCTCGCTTCGGGGCTCGTTTGACCCTCCAAATGGCCCGGACAATCCGTGATGGCCAACCGTATGCATAGACAAGGTCTTGACGGACGTCCACGAAAAATTTGGCATTTTTGACGTCGGAATCCGGATCACCCAAAAAATGGTGTGCTATAGCACACGAAAATCGTCGAAATGAGGCGTATGCTCGCTTCGGGGCTCGTTTGACCCTCCAAATGGCCCGGACAATCCGTGATGGCCAACCGTATGCATAGACAAGGTCTTGACGGACGTCCACGAAAAAATTTGGCATTTTTTGACGTCGGAATCCGGATCACCCAAAAAATGGTGTGCTATAGCACACGAAAATCGTCGAAATGAGGCGTATGCTCGCTTCGGGGCTCGTTTGACCCTCCAAATGGCCCGGACAATCCGTGATGGCCAACCGTATGCATAGACAAGGTCTTGACGGACGTCCACGAAAAAATTTGGCATTTTTGACGTCGGAATCCGGATCACCCAAAAAATGGTGTGCTATAGCACACGAAAATCGTCGAAATGAGGCGTATGCTCGCTTCGGGGCTCGTTTGACCCTCCAAATGGCCCGGACAATCCGTGATGGCCAACCGTATGCATAGACAAGGTCTTGACGGACGTCCACGAAAAATTTGGCATTTTTGACGTCGGAATCCGGATCACCAAAAAAATGGTGTGCTATAGCACACGAAAATCGTCGAAATGAGGCGTATGCTCGCTTCGGGCTCGTTTGACCCTCCAAATGGCCCGGACAATCCGTGATGGCCAACCGTATGCATAGACAAGGTCTTGACGGACGTCCACGAAAAAATTTGGCATTTTTGACGTCGGAATCCGGATCACCCAAAAAATGGTGTGCTATAGCACACGAAAATCGTCGAAATGAGGCGTATGCTCGCTTCCGGGCTCCTTCAAATGGCCCGGACAATCCGTGATGGCCAACTGTATGCATAGACAAGGTCTTGACGGACGTCCACGAAAAAATTTGGCATTTTTGACGTCGGAATCCGGATCACCCAAAAAATGGTGTGCTATAGCACACGAAAATCGTCGAAATGAGGCGTATGCTCGCTTCGGGGCTCGTTTGACCCTCCAAATGGCCCGGACAATCCGTGATGGCCAACCGTATGCATAGACAAGGTCTTGACGGACGTCCACGAAAAAATTTGGCATTTTTGACGTCGGAATCCGGATCACCCAAAAAATGGTGTGCTATAGCACACGAAAATCGTCGAAATGAGGCGTATGCTCGCTTCGGGCTCTTCCAAATGGCCCGGACAATCCGTGATGGCCAACCGTATGCATAGACAAGGTCTTGACGGACGTCACGAAAAAATTGGCATTTTTGACGTCGGAATCCGGATCACCCAAAAAATGGTGTGCTATAGCACACGAAAATCGTCGAAATGAGGCGTATGCTCGCTTCGGGGCTCGTTTGAACCTCCCAAATGGCCCGGACAATCGTGATGGCCAACCGTATGCATAGACAAGGTCTTGACGGACGTCCACGAAAAAATTTGGCATTTTTGACGTCGGAATCCGGATCACCCAAAAAATGGTGTGCTATAGCACACGAAAATCGTCGAAATGAGGCGTATGCTCGCTTCGGGGCTCGTTTGACCCTCCAAATGGCCCGGACAATCCGTGATGGCCAACCGTATGCATAGACAAGGTCTTGACGGACGTCCACGAAAAAATTTGGCATTTTTGACGTCGGAATCCGGATCACCCAAAAAATGGTGTGCTATAGCACACGAAAATCGTCGAAATGAGGCGTATGCTCGCTTCGGGGCTCGTTTGACCCTCCAAATGGCCGGACAATCCGTGATGGCCAACCGTATGCATAGACAAGGTCTTGACGGACGTCCACGAAAAAATTTGGCATTTTTGACGTCGGAATCCGGATCACCCAAAAAATGGTGTGCTATAGCACACGAAAATCGTCGAAATGAGGCGTATGCTCGCTTCGGGGCTCGTTTGACCCTCCAAATGCCCGACAATCCGTGATGGCCAACCGTATGCATAGACAAGGTCTTGACGGACGTCCACGAAAAAATTTGGCATTTTTGACGTCGGAATCCGGATCACCCAAAAAATGGTGTGCTATAGCACACGAAAATCGTCGAAATGAGGCGTATGCTCGCTTCGGGCTCGTTTGACCCCTAAATGGCCCGGACAATCCGTGATGGCCCACCGTATGCATAGACAAGGTCTTGACGGACGTCCACAAAAAAATTTGGCATTTTTGACGTCGGAATCCGGATCACCCAAAAAATGGTGTGCTATAGCACACGAAAATCGTCGAAATGAGGCGTATGCTCGCTTCCGGGCTCTCCAAATGGCCCGGACAATCCGTGATGGCCAACCGTATGCAAGAGACAAGGTCTTGACGGACGTCCACGAAAAAATTTGGCATTTTTGACGTCGGAATCCGGATCACCCAAAAATGGTGTGCTATAGCACACGAAAATCGTCGAAATGAGGCGTATGCTCGCTTCGGGGCTCGTTTGACCCTCCAAATGGCCCGGACAATCCGTGATGGCCAACCGTATGCATAGACAAGGTCTTGACGGACGTCCACAAAAAAATTTGGCATTTTTGACGTCGGAATCCGGATCACCCAAAAAATGGTGTGCTATAGCACACGAAAATCGTCGAAATGAGGCGTATGCTCGCTCGGGGCTCGTTTGACCCTCCAAATGGCCCGGACAATCCGTGATGGCCAACCGTATGCATAGACAAGGTCTTGACGGACGTCCACGAAAAAATTTGGCATTTTTGACGTCGGAATCCGGATCACCCAAAAAATGGTGTGCTATAGCACACGAAAATCGTCGAAATGAGGCGTATGCTCGCTTCGGGGCTCGTTTGACCCTCCAAATGGCCCGGACAATCCGTGATGGCCAACCGTATGCATAGACAAGGTCTTGACGGACGTCCACGAAAAAATTGGCATTTTTGACGTCGGAATCCGGATCACCCAAAAAATGGTGTGCTATAGCACACGAAAATCGTCGAAATGAGGCGTATGCTCGCTTCGGGGCTCGTTTGACCCTCCAAATGGCCCGGACAATCCGTGATGGCCAACCGTATGCATAGACAAGGTCTTGACGGACGTCCACGAAAAAATTTGGCATTTTTGACGTCGGAATCCGGATCACCCAAAAAATGGTGTGCTATAGCACACGAAAATCGTCGAAATGAGGCGTATGCTCGCTTCGGGGCTCGTTGACCCTCCAAATGGCCCGGACAATCCGTGATGGCCAACCGTATGCATAGACAAGGTCTTGACGGACGTCCACGAAAAAAATTTGGCATTTTTGACGTCGGAATCCGGATCACCAAAAAATGGTGTGCTATAGCACACGAAAATCGTCGAAATGAGGCGTATGCTCGCTTTGGGGCTCGTTTGACCCTCCAAATGGCCCGGACAATCCGTGATGGCCAACCGTATGCATAGACAAGGTCTTGACGGACTCCACGAAAAAAATTTGGCATTTTTGACGTCGGAATCCGGATCACCCAAAAAATGGGTGTGCTAAGCACACAAAAAATCGTCGAATGAGGCGTTATGCTCG
>JAWZUQ010000020.1:338768-376864 GCA_034621305.1 Solanum pimpinellifolium
AAAAAATGGTGTGCTATAGCACAAGAAAATCGTTCGAAATGAGGCGTATGCTCGCTTCGGGGCTCGTTTGACCCTCCAAATGGCCCGGACAATCCGTGATGGCCAACCGTATGCATAGACAAGGTCTTGACGGACGTCCACGAAAAAATTTGGCATTTTTGACGTCGGAATCCGGATCACCTAAAAAATGGTGTGCTATAGCACACGAAAATCGTCGAAATGAGGCGTATGCTCGCTTCGGGGCTCGTTTGACCCTCCAAATGGCCCGGACAATCCGTGATGGCCAACCGTATGCATAGACAAGGTCTTGACGGACGTCCACGAAAAAATTTGGCATTTTTGACGTCGGAATCCGGATCACCTAAAAAATGGTGTGCTATAGCACAAGAAAATCGTCGAAATGAGGCGTATGCTCGCTTCGGGGCTCGTTTGACCCTCCAAATGGCCCAGACATTCCGTGATGGCAAACCGTATGCATAGACAAGGTCTTAACGGACGTCCGCGAAAACATTTGGCATTTTTGACGTCGGAATCCGGATCACCCAAAAAATGGTGTGCTATAGCCACACGAAAATCGTCGAAATGAGGGCGTATGCTCGCTTCGGGGCTCGTTTGACCCTCCAAATGGCCCGGACAATCCGTGATGGCCAACCATATGCATAGACAAGGTCTTGACGGACGTCCACGAAAAAATTTGGCATTTTTGACGTTGGAATCCGGATCACCCAAAAATGGTGTGCATAGCACACGAAAATCGTTCGAAATGAGGCGTATGCTCGCTTCGGGCTCGTTGACCCTCCAAATGGCCGGACAATCCGTGATGGCCAACGTATGCATAGACAAGTTTTGACGGACGTCCACGAAAAAATGGCATTTTTGACGTCGGAATCTGGATCACACAAAAAAATTGGTGTACTATAGCACCCGAAAATCGTCGAAATGAGGCGTATGCTCGCTTCGGGGGCTGTTTGACCTCCCAAATGGCCCGGTCCCGGACAATCAGTGATGGCCAAACCGTATGCATAGACAAGGTCTTTACGGACGTCCACTAAAAAATTTGGCATTTTTGACATCGGAATCCGGATCACCCAAAAAATGGTGTGCTCTAGCACACGAAAATCGTCGAAATGAGGCGTTATGCTCGCTTCGGGGCTCGTTTGACCCTCCAAATGGCCGGGGACAATCCGTGATGGCCAACCGTATGCATAGACAAGGTCTTGACGGACGTCCACGAAAAAATTTGGCATTTTTGACGTCGGAATCCGGATCACCCAAAAAATGGTGTGCTATAGCACACGAAAATCGTCCAAATGAGGCTTATGCTCGCTTCGGGGCTCGTTTGACTCTCCAAATGGCCCGGAAAATCCGTGATGGCCAACCGTATGCATAGACAAGGTCTTGACGGACGTCCATGAAAAAATTTGGCATTTTTGACGTCGGAATCTGGATCACCCAAAAAATGGTGTGCTATAGCACACGAAAATCGTCCAAATGAGGCGTATGCTCGCTTCGGGGCTCGTTTGACCCTCCAAATGGCCCGGACAATCCGTGATGGCCAACCGTATGCATAGACAAGGTCTTGACGGACGTCCTTGAAAAAATTTGGCATTTTTGACGTCGGAATCTGGATCACCCAAAAAAATGGTGTGCTATAGCACACGAAAATCGTCGAATGAGGCGTATGCTCGCTTCGGGGCTCGTTTGACCTCCAAATGGCTTACGAACAATCCGTGATGGCCAACCGTATGCATATACAAGGTCTTGACGGACGTCCACGAAAAAATTTGGCATTTTGACTGTCGAATCCGGATCACCCAAAAAATGGTGTGCTATAGCACACGAAAATCGTTCGAAATGAGCGTATGCTCGCTTGGGGCTCGTTGACCCTCCAAATGGGCCGGACAATACGTGATGGCCAACCACCGTATGCATAGACAAGGTCTTGACGGACGTCTGCGAAAAAATTTGGCATTTTGACGTCGGAATCCGGATCACCCAAAAAAATGGTGTGCTATAGCACACGAAATCGTCGAAATGAGGCGTATGCTCGCTTCGGGGCTCGTTTGACCCTCCAAATGGCCCGGACAATCCGTGAATGCCAACCGTATGCATAGACAAGGTCTTGACGGACGTCCACGAAAAAATTTGGCATTTTTGACGTCGGAATCCGGATCACCCAAAAAAATAGTGTGCTATAGCACACGAAAATCGTTGAAATGAGGCATATGCTCGCTTCGGGGCTTGTTTGACCCTCCAAATGGCTCGGAAAATCCGTGATGGCCAACCGTATGCATAGACAAGGTCTTGACGGACGTCCACGAAAAAATTTGGCACACTTCAAACTTCATTGTACATAAGAGAGAGAGAGAGATATTTAGAATACAGTATGAATTTTCTGATGATCTCTAATGGGAATTTCATCCTCTTTTATAGAGGGAAAATAAATGCCTTTTATCTGAAGGCTTACAAGTGGATGGCTGAGATATTGCCGACACTGGGGGGGGGGGGGCTATCAAAAGATAATGGGAATCTTCTCTTTTGATAATGCATCTTCTTTTGATAAAGGCAGTAGTGCTTTCCAAAAGAGCTTTGTCCTTTAGCCTCTCAGTGGATGCCAGTTAGAGAATAATGAAAATTACTAACACAAAATAAAATTCCGGCTTTGCCTCTATCTTTTGCGAAATGTCATTTTCCTATCAATGAAAGTTACTAACACAAAAGATAATTCCGGCTTTGCCTCTATCTTTTGTGAAAGGTCATTTCCTATTCATAATCTGGGTCCATGTAGGCCAAGGCTAAACCTTTGGGATTTCACATGTCACCATTATCGTCATCTTCTCCTTCAGAAGAAGCAGCATCCTTGAGTAGTTTGAAGATCTGTTCCTCAGAATGATCTTCGATGTTGTCCATAGCTTCCTTCAATTTTTGTTTGAGGGCTGCTTTGGATAATTTCTTTTGAGAAGTCTGGACCTTCTCAGTGTTCTGTACTGCTGAATTTCCTTGCTGTTTAGGAACCCAACCTTTTACCTGTATTTGTTTGCACAAATAATTGATGCGATCTATTTCGCTTTTGACAAAGTTCCAGGTGATGATATAAGAGATTCTTTTCTTAATGTAATATTTGCATACTTTTATATGCTCTGGTAATGTTGTTATCTCCTCCTGGGTTTGAAATTCTGCATACCTAGCGGAGAATCTTTGGGGTAGAATTTCCTTGGTGCCTCCAAATAAATTCCACCATTCATAAAACCATCGTGGGATGATGGCCTTTGTTAGTGGTGTGCTGTATTTAATAAACCAAGTGTGCCTTGGTCTGACATAGAGGAAGTTCATCCATGCGGCCTTATAATCATACCAATTATAAGTCTGTGGGCGGTGTGTCATTGTCAAAGCAATTGGAGTGTGAAGATGATCTGCAAACCATTCTGTTGTTCTAGTATTCTCTTGATTGTAATCCTGGAATACATGATTTGATTATCTGCATCTTTGCAATGCTCGATGTCGACGGATTCTGTATCCACTAGTATGGCTTCAAAGTATCTCCTGGTTTTTAGTGGATTATCTGTATCCACATAATTAAAATCAGTGTAACAAGGTTTTATTAATAAATCAACATCCATGTTAGATACTTCTTTACTGAGTGCCATCAAAGGTAGTATTTGTGACACCTGAAAGTCAAAAAATTCTTCTTTTTGATTTAGTTTTGAGGAAATTGTTTTAGTCAATTCTGGATTGACTGCTTGGGCAAAAGTCTCAGGGGCTTTCATCGTGTAAGCTGCTTTTGTTTGGCGGGAGGATGAAGCTTCAAGAGCAACAGTTGGTCTCAAATTTAGACTTTGAGGTAGAGGGGGGTAGTTTGGCCTCTGGGGCTTTGTTGAGAAGAGTTTGGTAAATTTGGATAATGCTAGGACTGTGAAAAAGTTTTTGGAATTTAAAGTAGGTCTTGTGGATGAAGATTCTGCTTTGGATGGTGTAAGTGGAGGGAGCTGGAATGGTCTAGCCATTTTTTGTTTTGGAAGATCCTTGTCTCCCTTAGCTGCTGGCTTAAATGGCCTCATGTTTTCCCTGCAAAAATTCACGGGTTAAAAAATCTGGCAAGGAGTTGTTTTCTCCTTTGATGAAATCAATATCAAAATCAAAGCTAGATAGTAGAGCTTGCCACCTAGCAAAGATTTGTTTTGAAACAATGTTTTTAACATCTTTTTGAAGAATTTCTTTAGCAGACTTGCAATCTACTCTTAGCAAAAACTTTTTGTTGATAAGATCATCTTGAAATTTTGTTATACAAAGAACAATAGACAAGACTTCTTTTTAACAGTAGAATAATTCTTTTGAGAAGAATTCCAGATTCCCGAAGTAAATCGGACCAACTGTTCTGTAGATTCAGGATCTACCATTTGTTTTAGAATACCTCCATACCAAGGTCAGAGGCATCAGTTTCAACAATCATGGAAGCATGAGGATTGGGGATCCCTAAACAAGGAATTGTTTGAACTAACTCTTTAACTCGAATAACCGCTTGGGTTTGTTCAGAGCTCCATGGAACAGGGACTTTCTTAAGTCTCTTGTATAGAGGCTCGCAGATGTGTTTGATTTTTGGAATAAAATCGGCAACATAATTCAAACTTCCTAGAAATCTCTGGAGCTGGGTTTTTTCAATAATTTCATTGGGAAATTTAGAAGAGAACTCTAGGGCTCTGCAGATGGGTTTAAAAGTTCCTTGAAAAAGATCATGGCCCAAGAACCTAATCTTTGTTGAAACAAAATCATTTTCTTAGCACTAACTACTAAGCCATTGTTTTTAACTATATTGAAGAATGTGTTGAGGTGTTTAAAATGAGAATCAATGTTTTCAGAAAATATTAATACATCATCAATATAAACAATTGACATGTAAGAATAATCATTGAAAATGGAATTCATGATGTTTTGAAATTCAGAAGGGGCATTTTTGAGCCCAAAAGGCATTACATTCCATTCAAATGGCCAAATGGAAATTAAAAGCAGTTTTGTACTTATCTTTTTCAGAAATCTGTATTTGCCAAAATCCTGATTTCATATCAAATTTGCTAAAAATTTTTGCATTAAAAATCTTTTCAAAAGGTCTCTTTTGTTAGGTATAGGATACCTAATCCATTTTAAAACGGAGTTGAGAGGCTTGTAATTAATTACAAGTCTAGGAGCACCTCTTTCTTTCTCAGAGTTTTTATTAACGTAGAAGGCAGAGCAACTCCAAGGGGATTTTGAAACTCTGATGATGCCATTTTTTAAAGAGTATTAATCTCTTCTTTGCAATATTCCATCATTTCATGATTCATCTGAATGGGTCTTGCTTTAGTGGTAATAGCCCTTTCATTGAATCCTTCAATGTATGGTAAGGAAACAATATGCTTTTTTCTATTCCAAAAGGCATTAGGAAATCGGAACAAATTTCCTTTTCAAATTTCTCTCGAAGATTTGCTATTTTGTTAACAATCTCCGGGTTTTTAGAATTTGCTCAATTTTCTAATACGGATTTCATCCTTTAAAAAGGTGAGATGTTGAGAAAGTTTGTTTATTTTGAAAACAGTTTTTTCTCTGACAAAATCACTTTCTTCTTGAGAAAGAGTTTTTACAAAAGGGAAAAGGAGATCTTTTCCTAATATATTAGTGGAGATGCCATCCAGTGAAGTAAAATAAGGTTTTATTTGGGTAATAAATGGTATTCCTAGGATGATATCTTCATTAATATCTTCAGTAATAACGAAATCATTTGTAAACAAATGCCATTGTTGCAAATATGGGCTTTAGAAAGCTTATAGTTTATTTTCAAAAGTTCTCCTGTAGCGGAGTATAATTTTGAAGTACTTTTTTGTAAATACTGAAGAGGAACAATACCTTTCATGATGCAGTTTCTATCAGCACCGCTATCAAGCAAAGCAACTTTGTTAATAACAAAATGTTTGTTAATTACTATTTGATAGGGATATGATGGCTCTGAGGTCTGATAGAGGAAATTACTGTTAAACCTGGTGTTGCAGAAGTGGAAGCATTGTTATTGGTTTGTGTAAAAACTTCTGGTTCAACCAGATGGTTATTGTTGATGTCAGGTTGATTGATATCATCCTCATTATCCTGAATTGTTTTTTGAGGAGCTGTGCCTAGATTCATAATCTAAGAAAGGTGGTTTTTAGAAATCTGACGGATAGGAGTGTCAGTTTCTATCATGGAAAGACGGGATTTGATTTCTCGAATTTCATTTTTGAGAAGAGAAAACTTCATGACGAAGATCCGCAATGGTTGGTTCAGAATGATTTTCTGAACGATTCATGATTTGTTTCATGCTGAAAGGTTCAACAATAGGACGAGACTTTGGTTTGTCTGTATTGAGGATCAAATTTTTGAGTTCTAGGAGGAAACGATTCCTAGCCTCATCATCATTGATATGTTGTATGACATCAAAAAGGGCTTCTTTTGAGTTATCAGAAAGAACCCTAATCTGAGGTTCTTTTCCGCAAGTGCAGAATGCTTCCGTGCAAGTGCAACCTTTTTCTGATTGACTAGAATCTGAATCATAGTCCAGGTTGATGTCCTCATCTGAGCTGTTTTCTTCAGATTCATCTGAAATGTCAGAAAATGGTTCATCAAGGATAGCGAGAAGTTTACCTTTGTCTCCTTATCCATGTCAAGAAGATTGATTTTCTTTTCTCTTTGTTTTGAACGGCATTCGTTTGCTCTATGGCCTCTTTTTCCACAGTTCCAACAGACGTCTTGTTCTTTGGGTTGATCTCTTGGATCTAGTTTTCTTTCTTTCGGATTTGGAAGATTTAGAGGAATCATCCTTCCTTGTTGATTTTCTTCTGTAGGATTTTCTCTTTCTTCTTCTTCTTAGTATCCGGTGGAGTAATAAATCCAAAATCTCTACAAAAGCTTCCAAGTTCTTTCCTTGAAGAAGATTGTTCCTTCTTAAGCTGGTGTCTTAGCTTGATGTCTGTGCATAGCTCTAGGGCTACGATGTTAATGGTGCTTACTAGGTCACCATAGGTAAGATTATTATAAGGAATACTACCATTATTCCTGTCTTGTATTTTGGTTCTTACCTTATCTGCAAAAAAGAGGAGTAAGCCACTGATGAAACGTTCCTTCCAGTAATCCAAATTGCAATCTGGACGGATCATGACTTTGCTCAAAAAGCATGTCTGTAGTGGATGAAGTTGTCTAAGTTTGGGCAACTTAGATTACTCAGAATTTGGAGACTCTGTCCTGAAATAACTTAGGTTCTCAATAAAATGTTTAGCAATATGGTAAAGTAAAGTGGCACAAGCGTCTTCCCTTGTTTGAGTAGAAGTTGTTTGTGTGTTACCTTCCATCTTTACAACAGTTTCATTTGCTGTTTGCGGTGATAATGAGATGCTTGACTTCGTCAGTGCAGTAATTGTCCCACCAATGTTTTAACATTCCAGTGAAACCTGCAATAATCATATTTGCAGCATCTGTGTCTGAGGACCCTCGCATTTTGTATGCGGTGATGGCTACTCCCATTTCATGGAGTTTATTGTAAACTTGATGTTCTACAAGGCCATCAATATTCCATTCAGTGATGCTCCCCTTCATGAGACGAAGTGGATAAGAAAGCATTTTCTTCATACTGCAAATCTGGAAAAGATGGTTTGCTGTGGTAGTTTTTCATGTTATGAAAACGACTATTTCCAAGTTTTTGGAGAAGATTGTTTTTTCTGAAGATGGGTTTGGATTGGTTTGGATTGTGGAAACACTTCTTTATCTTTCTTTTTGGAGATGTTAAAGTTATTGAGTTGAGTGTTGATTTTTCGATGATACTTCCCGTAACTTCAAATGTATCAGAAAGTTTTGGGAATTTTTCTTTGGAAAATTCAGGTATTTTAAATCCTGGGTAGGTTTCAATTTCATGATTGGATGAAGTAGAAGCCGGTGTTGGTCTTCCACTAAGATATGGTTTTGTGTCTTCTATTTGTCTAGAGACCACATGGAGGAGTTGGTTTGTATAGTTGTTTTGTTCAATAACTCTATCAATATCTGCAGCAACGAGTAATGCGCCTGTCTTATCACTCTTCTCTTTGAAGGGAGAGGCTTTTATCACTGTACCTGCAATAGGAATATTGATTCCTTCAAGAGGAGGAGTGGTAGATTCTACTACTTTGTTAGAAGATGTATACCATTTATTAATGATAACTTGTAAAGACTCAGTACAATTTTCAATTCTACCAGTCATTTCAAACCACTTGAAGAATTCGATTTCACAACCTATTCTTCTCATATCTTTCATCCAAATTTCCCTGAAATTTTCTCTTTGCTTAAGAGTATAAGAGGAAACATACCATTTTTTTCTGACTTGATTGTCAGGGTGAATCCATTGTTCTTGTAGAATAGTTGGATTAGGTTCAAAGGGTTTGTTTACCTTTAACATTCCCAACCAAGCAGGCTTATCAGTAGGCGGTTCCATCTCGCTTGCTGTAGGACTCCCTGAAATGTTTGGTATAAAACTTTAGGTACATTACCTCTGAAATCAACCCCTGTTACTTTACCTTTACTATTGTCTATATCACTGTTTGCAATAGTAATGTTGTCTTCCTCGTCCTCGAAAGTTTTGGAAGAAGATGGTTGGTGAGTCGTCTTGAAGGCACGAAGAGGAGGGTGACCAAGACGATCGTCGAGCAGATGAAGATCTCATTGATGGATTCTCAAGAAATTTTAGATCAATAGATCCATCGGGGAAACTGAATAACCCTTTCTATTTGGGATCGTGGGGGATGAGAAGAAAAGGTTGCGTAATGTTCTCAAAATGCCATTCGTTATTTGAGAGAATATCCTTCATTGTAAGGTTCTAGGAACAAAAATGGAACTATGTGAGTGGTAGCTTCCATGAGCATGGTTTCTCCTCTGACGCGTTTCAAGACACGCTTTGGGAGCAAGTGAGTTTTCATAAGTCTATAATAGACCCTATAGACTACAGCAATTCTCTAGAATCAGTTTTGCTATTGAGATTTTTGGTTTTGACATTGAGAGTCAGAGTGTCTGTGACATTAGGATCATTAATGTCAACGAGAAATTAGGATAACAATTGAAGTAAACTGGTCCATCAGTGAGATTACTTTGAAGTAATCAAGAAGGGAATCATCAAAATTAAGAAATCTGTCATCTCTAAGGAGAACGCAGACAGGAATATCAAGACCTCTTCTGAACAGAGGTTTTACAGCAACTTGAACTAAACCAATATGCAAATAGTGAAGCTAGATTTGTACCTGTCTAGATTTTGTCTTAAGAAGACGAACAATTTCAGAAGAATTGTTAATGGCAATAGTAGATTCACAAGTTTTAATATTGCAACGAGTGAGGAAACTGAAGTTACCTAATTGATAAATCTTTTGAAAGGTTCTTCTGGAATATTCCAGTTTTGTAAATCATTTTCAATTTAGCAATCTTTGTGATTGCGAAGATATATTAATTTTATTCAAAATATTTTGATTTATCCATAAATGAAGAAGACTGTCTAAAGGACTTACAAGACAAAATTTAAGATATCAACTAAACATAAGTCAAATATGTTGGGGTTTAAGTAATATTAATAAAATATAATTCAAAATCTTTTATAAATTATTCTATGATAGGTGCTCTTGGTCTGACAATCAAGTTCATTCTGATAGAGTCATCTTAGTTACGGGACCACCAATAGTACTAACTCTTTGACGCCCTCCTGGCTATAGCGAGTGTTCCAGTTCAGGCTGACCAACGCATGCTCCGGATATTAATCGGATACCTCATACTAATATCAGAAGAACGATACGCCTCACCCCACCAAGTATAGAATTAATATAAAAGAATAAGAAGTATAAAATATTAAGCAAATCCGGATTCCGACGTCAAAAATGCCAAATTTTTTCGTGGACGTCCGTCAAGACCTTGTCTATGCATACGGTTGGCCATCACGGATTGTCCGGGCCATTTGGAGGGTCAAACGAGCCCCGAAGCGAGCATACGCCTCATTTCGACGATTTTCGTGTGCTATAGCACACCATTTTTGGGTGATCCGGATTCCGACGTCAAAAATGCCAAATTTTTTCGTGGACGTCCGTCAAGACCTTGTCTATGCATACGGTTGGCCATCACGGATTGTCCGGCCATTTGGAGGGTCAAACGAGCCCCGAAGCGAGCATACGCCTCATTTCGACGATTTTCGTGTGCTATAGCACACCATTTTTTGGGTGATCCGGATTCCGACGTCAAAAATGCAAATTTTTCGTGGACGTCCGTCAAGACCTTGTCTATGCATACGGTTGGCCATCACGGATTTTCCGGGCCATTTGGAGGGTCAAACGAGCCCCGAAGCGAGCATACGCCTCATTTCGACGATTTTCGTGTGCTATAGCACACCATTTTTTGGGTGATCCGGATTCCGACGTCAAAAATGCCAAATTTTTTCGTGGACGTCCGTCAAGACCTTGTCTATGCATACGGTTGGCCATCACGGATTGTCCGGGCCATTTGGAGGGTCAAACGAGCCCCGAAGCGAGCATACGCCTCATTTCGACGATTTTCGTGTGCTATAGCACACCATTTTTTGGGTGATCCGGATTCCGACGTCAAAAATGCCAAATTTTTTCGTGGACGTCCGTCAAGACCTTGTCTATGCATACGGTTGGCCATCACGGATTGTTCCGGGCCATTTGGAGGGTCAAACGAGCCCCGAAGCGAGCATACGCCTCATTTCGACGATTTTCGTGTGCTATAGCACACCATTTTTTGGTGATCCGGATTCCGACGTCAAAAATGCCAAATTTTTTCGTGGACGTCCGTCAAGACCTTGTCTATGCATACGGTTGGCCATCACGGATTGTCCGGGCCATTTGGAGGGTCAAACGAGCCCCGAAGCGAGCATACGCCTCATTTCGACGATTTTCGTGTGCTATAGCACACCATTTTTTGGGTGATCCGGATTCCGACGTCAAAAATGCCAAATTTTTTCGTGGACGTCCGTCAAGACCTTGTCTATGCATACGGTTGGCCATCACGGATTGTCCGGGCCATTTGGAGGGTCAAACGAGCCCCGAAGCGAGCATACGCCTCATTTCGACGATTTTCGTGTGCTATAGCACACCATTTTTTGGGTGATCCGGATTCCGACGTCAAAAATGCCAAATTTTTCGTGGACGTCCGTCAAGACCTTGTCTATGCATACGGTTGCCATCACGGATTGTCCGGGCCATTTGGAGGGTCAAACGAGCCCCGAAGCGAGCATACGCCTCATTTCGACGATTTTCGTGTGCTATAGCACACCATTTTTTGGGTGATCCGGATTCCGACGTCAAAAATGCCAAATTTTTTCGTGGACGTCCGTCAAGACCTTGTCTATGCATACGGTTGGCCATCACGGATTGTCCGGGCCATTTGGAGGGTCAAACGAGCCCCGAAGCGAGCATACGCCTCATTTCGACGATTTTCGTGTGCTATAGCACACCATTTTTTGGGTGATCCGGATTCCGACGTCAAAAATGCCAAATTTTTTCGTGGACGTCCGTCAAGACCTTGTCTATGCATACGGTTGGCCATCACGGATTGTCCGGGCCATTTGGAGGGTCAAACGAGCCCCGAAGCGAGCATACGCCTCATTTCGACGATTTTCGTGTGCTATAGCACACCATTTTTTGGGTGATCCGGATTCCGACGTCAAAAATGCCAAATTTTTTCGTGGACGTCCGTCAAGACCTTGTCTATGCATACGGTTGGCCATCACGGATTGTCCGGGCCATTTGAGGGTCAAACGAGCCCCGAAGCGAGCATACGCCTCATTTCGACGATTTTCGTGTGCTATAGCACACCATTTTTGGGTGATCCGGATTCCGACGTCAAAAATGCCAAATTTTTTCGTGGACGTCCGTCAAGACCTTGTCTATGCATACGGTTGGCCATCACGGATTGTCCGGGCCATTTGGAGGGTCAAACGAGCCCCGAAGCGAGCATACGCCTCATTTCGACGATTTTCGTGTGCTATAGCACACCATTTTTTGGGTGATCCGGATTCCGACGTCAAAAATGCCAAATTTTTTCGTGGACGTCCGTCAAGACCTTGTCTATGCATACGGTTGGCCATCACGGATTGTCCGGGCCATTTGGAGGGTCAAACGAGCCCCGAAGCGAGCATACGCCTCATTTCGACGATTTTCGTGTGCTATAGCACACCATTTTTTGGGTGATCCGGATTCCGACGTCAAAAATGCCAAATTTTTTCGTGGACGTCCGTCAAGACCTTGTCTATGCATACGGTTGGCCATCACGGATTGTCCGGGCCATTTGGAGGGTCAAACGAGCCCCGAAGCGAGCATACGCCTCATTTCGACGATTTTCGTGTGCTATAGCACACCATTTTTTGGGTGATCCGGATTCCGACGTCAAAAATGCCAAATTTTTTCGTGGACGTCCGTCAAGACCTTGTCTATGCATACGGTTGGCCATCACGGATTGTCCGGGCCATTTGGAGGGTCAAACGAGCCCCGAAGCGAGCATACGCCTCATTTCGACGATTTTCGTGTGCTATAGCACACCATTTTTTGGGTGATCCGGATTCCGACGTCAAAAATGCCAAATTTTTTCGTGGACGTCCGTCAAGACCTTGTCTATGCATACGGTTGGCCATCACGGATTGTCCGGGCCATTTGGAGGGTCAAACGAGCCCCGAAGCGAGCATACGCCTCATTTCGACGATTTTCGTGTGCTATAGCACACCATTTTTTGGGTGATCCGGATTCCGACGTCAAAAATGCCAAATTTTTTCGTGGACGTCCGTCAAGACCTTGTCTATGCATACGGTTGGCCATCACGGATTGTCGGGCCATTTGGAGGGTCAAACGAGCCCCGAAGCGAGCATACGCCTCATTTCGACGATTTTCGTGTGCTATAGCACACCATTTTTTGGGTGATCCGATTCCGACGTCAAAAATGCCAAATTTTTTCGTGGACGTCCGTCAAGACCTTGTCTATGCATACGGTTGGCCATCACGGATTGTCCGGGCCATTTGGAGGGTCAAACGAGCCCCGAAGCGAGCATACGCCTCATTTCGACGATTTTCGTGTGCTATAGCACACCATTTTTTGGGTGATCCGGATTCCGACGTCAAAAATGCCAAATTTTTTCGTGGACGTCCGTCAAGACCTTGTCTATGCATACGGTTGGCCATCACGGATTGTCCGGGCCATTTGGAGGGTCAACGAGCCCCGAAGCGAGCATACGCCTCATTTCGACGATTTTCGTGTGCTATAGCACACCATTTTTTGGGTGATCCGGATTCCGACGTCAAAAATGCCAAATTTTTTCGTGGACGTCCGTCAAGACCTTGTCTATGCATACGGTTGGCCATCACGGATTGTCCGGGCCATTTGGAGGGTCAAACGAGCCCCGAAGCGAGCATACGCCTCATTTCGACGATTTTCGTGTGCTATAGCACACCATTTTTTGGGTGATCCGGATTCCGACGTCAAAAATGCCAATTTTTTCGTGGACGTCCGTCAAGACCTTGTCTATGCATACGGTTGGCCATCACGGATTGTCCGGGCCATTTGGAGGGTCAAACGAGCCCCGAAGCGAGCATACGCCTCATTTCGACGATTTTCGTGTGCTATAGCACACCATTTTTTGGGTGATCCGGATTCCGACGTCAAAAATGCCAAATTTTTTCGTGGACGTCCGTCAAGACCTTGTCTATGCATACGGTTGGCCATCACGGATTGTCCGGGCCATTTGGAGGGTCAAACGAGCCCCGAAGCGAGCATACGCCTCATTTCGACGATTTTCGTGTGCTATAGCACACCATTTTTTGGGTGATCCGGATTCCGACGTCAAAAATGCCAAATTTTTCGTGGACGTCCGTCAAGACCTTGTCTATGCATACGGTTGGCCATCACGGATTGTCCGGGCCATTTGGAGGGTCAAACGAGCCCCGAAGCGAGCATACGCCTCATTTCGACGATTTTCGTGTGCTATAGCACACCATTTTTTGGGTGATCCGGATTCCGACGTCAAAAATGCCAAATTTTTTCGTGGACGTCCGTCAAGACCTTGTCTATGCATACGGTTGGCCATCACGGATTGTCCGGGCCATTTGGAGGGTCAAACGAGCCCCGAAGCGAGCATACGCCTCATTTCGACGATTTTCGTGTGCTATAGCACACCATTTTTTGGGTGATCCGGATTCCGACGTCAAAAATGCCAAATTTTTTCGTGGACGTCCGTCAAGACCTTGTCTATGCATACGGTTGGCCATCACGGATTGTCCGGGCCATTTGGAGGGTCAAACGAGCCCCGAAGCGAGCATACGCCTCATTTCGACGATTTTCGTGTGCTATAGCACACCATTTTTTGGGTGATCCGGATTCCGACGTCAAAAATGCCAAATTTTTTCGTGGACGTCCGTCAAGACCTTGTCTATGCATACGGTTGGCCATCACGGATTGTCCGGGCCATTTGGAGGGTCAAACGAGCCCCGAAGCGAGCATACGCCTCATTTCGACGATTTTCGTGTGCTATAGCACACCATTTTTTGGGTGATCCGGATTCCGACGTCAAAAATGCCAAATTTTTCGTGGACGTCCGTCAAGACCTTGTCTATGCATACGGTTGGCCATCACGGATTGTCCGGGCCATTTGGAGGGTCAAACGAGCCCCGAAGCGAGCATACGCCTCATTTCGACGATTTTCGTGTGCTATAGCACACCATTTTTTGGGTGATCCGGATTCCGACGTCAAAAATGCCAATTTTTTCGTGGACGTCCGTCAAGACCTTGTCTATGCATACGGTTGGCCATCACGGATTGTCCGGGCCATTTGGAGGGTCAAACGAGCCCCGAAGCGAGCATACGCCTCATTTCGACGATTTTCGTGTGCTATAGCACACCATTTTTTGGGTGATCCGGATTCCGACGTCAAAAATGCCAAATTTTTTCGTGGACGTCCGTCAAGACCTTGTCTATGCATACGGTTGGCCATCACGGATTGTCCGGGCCATTTGGAGGGTCAAACGAGCCCCGAAGCGAGCATACGCCTCATTTCGACGATTTTCGTGTGCTATAGCACACCATTTTTTGGGTGATCCGGATTCCGACGTCAAAAATGCCAAATTTTTTCGTGGACGTCCGTCAAGACCTTGTCTATGCATACGGTTGGCCATCACGGATTGTCCGGGCCATTTGGAGGGTCAAACGAGCCCCGAAGCGAGCATACGCCTCATTTCGACGATTTTCGTGTGCTATAGCACACCATTTTTTGGGTGATCCGGATTCCGACGTCAAAAATGCCAAATTTTTTCGTGGACGTCCGTCAAGACCTTGTCTATGCATACGGTTGGCCATCACGGATTGTCCGGGCCATTTGGAGGGTCAAACGAGCCCCGAAGCGAGCATACGCCTCATTTCGACGATTTTCGTGTGCTATAGCACACCATTTTTTGGGTGATCCGGATTCCGACGTCAAAAATGCCAAATTTTTTCGTGGACGTCCGTCAAGACCTTGTCTATGCATACGGTTGGCCATCACGGATTGTCCGGGCCATTTGGAGGGTCAAACGAGCCCCGAAGCGAGCATACGCCTCATTTCGACGATTTTCGTGTGCTATAGCACACATTTTTTGGGTGATCCGGATTCCGACGTCAAAAATGCCAAATTTTTTCGTGGACGTCCGTCAAGACCTTGTCTATGCATACGGTTGGCCATCACGGATTGTCCGGGCCATTTGGAGGGTCAAACGAGCCCCGAAGCGAGCATACGCCTCATTTCGACGATTTTCGTGTGCTATAGCACACCATTTTTTGGGTGATCCGGATTCCGACGTCAAAAATGCCAAATTTTTTCGTGGACGTCCGTCAAGACCTTGTCTATGCATACGGTTGGCCATCACGGATTGTCCGGGCCATTTGGAGGGTCAAACGAGCCCCGAAGCGAGCATACGCCTCATTTCGACGATTTTCGTGTGCTATAGCACACCATTTTTTGGGTGATCCGGATTCCGACGTCAAAAATGCCAAATTTTTTCGTGGACGTCCGTCAAGACCTTGTCTATGCATACGGTTGGCCATCACGGATTGTCCGGGCCATTTGGAGGGTCAAACGAGCCCCGAAGCGAGCATACGCCTCATTTCGACGATTTTCGTGTGCTATAGCACACCATTTTTTGGGTGATCCGGATTCCGACGTCAAAAATGCCAAATTTTTCGTGGACGTCCGTCAAGACCTTGTCTATGCATACGGTTGGCCATCACGGATTGTCCGGGCCATTTGGAGGGTCAAACGAGCCCCGAAGCGAGCATACGCCTCATTTCGACGATTTTCGTGTGCTATAGCACACCATTTTTTGGGTGATCCGGATTCCGACGTCAAAAATGCCAAATTTTTTCGTGGACGTCCGTCAAGACCTTGTCTATGCATACGGTTGGCCATCACGGATTGTCCGGCCATTTGGAGGGTCAAACGAGCCCCGAAGCGAGCATACGCCTCATTTCGACGATTTTCGTGTGCTATAGCACACCATTTTTTGGGTGATCCGGATTCCGACGTCAAAAATGCCAAATTTTTTCGTGGACGTCCGTCAAGACCTTGTCTATGCATACGGTTGGCCATCACGGATTGTCCGGGCCATTTGGAGGGTCAAACGAGCCCCGAAGCGAGCATACGCCTCATTTCGACGATTTTCGTGTGCTATAGCACACCATTTTTTGGGTGATCCGGATTCCGACGTCAAAAATGCCAAATTTTTTCGTGGACGTCCGTCAAGACCTTGTCTATGCATACGGTTGGCCATCACGGATTGTCCGGGCCATTTGGAGGGTCAAACGAGCCCCGAAGCGAGCATACGCCTCATTTCGACGATTTTCGTGTGCTATAGCACACCATTTTTTGGGTGATCCGGATTCCGACGTCAAAAATGCCAAATTTTTTCGTGGACGTCCGTCAAGACCTTGTCTATGCATACGGTTGGCCATCACGGATTGTCCGGGCCATTTGGAGGGTCAAACGAGCCCGAAGCGAGCATACGCCTCATTTCGACGATTTTCGTGTGCTATAGCACACCATTTTTTGGGTGATCCGGATTCCGACGTCAAAAATGCCAAATTTTTTCGTGGACGTCCGTCAAGACCTTGTCTATGCATACGGTTGGCCATCACGGATTGTCCGGGCCATTTGGAGGGTCAAACGAGCCCCGAAGCGAGCATACGCCTCATTTCGACGATTTTCGTGTGCTATAGCACACCATTTTTTGGGTGATCCGGATTCCGACGTCAAAAATGCCAAATTTTTTCGTGGACGTCCGTCAAGACCTTGTCTATGCATACGGTTGGCCATCACGGATTGTCCGGGCCATTTGGAGGGTCAAACGAGCCCCGAAGCGAGCATACGCCTCATTTCGACGATTTTCGTGTGCTATAGCACACCATTTTTTGGGTGATCCGGATTCCGACGTCAAAAATGCCAAATTTTTTCGTGGACGTCCGTCAAGACCTTGTCTATGCATACGGTTGGCCATCACGGATTGTCCGGGCCATTTGGAGGGTCAAACGAGCCCCGAAGCGAGCATACGCCTCATTTCGACGATTTTCGTGTGCTATAGCACACCATTTTTTGGGTGATCCGGATTCCGACGTCAAAAATGCCAAATTTTTTCGTGGACGTCCGTCAAGACCTTGTCTATGCATACGGTTGGCCATCACGGATTGTCCGGGCCATTTGGAGGGTCAAACGAGCCCCGAAGCGAGCATACGCCTCATTTCGACGATTTTCGTGTGCTATAGCACACCATTTTTTGGGTGATCCGGATTCCGACGTCAAAAATGCCAAATTTTTTCGTGGACGTCCGTCAAGACCTTGTCTATGCATACGGTTGGCCATCACGGATTGTCCGGGCCATTTGGAGGGTCAAACGAGCCCCGAAGCGAGCATACGCCTCATTTCGACGATTTTCGTGTGCTATAGCACACCATTTTTGGGTGATCCGGATTCCGACGTCAAAAATGCCAAATTTTTTCGTGGACGTCCGTCAAGACCTTGTCTATGCATACGGTTGGCCATCACGGATTGTCCGGGCCATTTGGAGGGTCAAACGAGCCCCGAAGCGAGCATACGCCTCATTTCGACGATTTTCGTGTGCTATAGCACACCATTTTTTGGGTGATCCGGATTCCGACGTCAAAAATGCCAAATTTTTTCGTGGACGTCCGTCAAGACCTTGTCTATGCATACGGTTGGCCATCACGGATTGTCCGGGCCATTTGGAGGGTCAAACGAGCCCCGAAGCGAGCATACGCCTCATTTCGACGATTTTCGTGTGCTATAGCACACCATTTTTGGGTGATCCGGATTCCGACGTCAAAAATGCCAAATTTTTTCGTGGACGTCCGTCAAGACCTTGTCTATGCATACGGTTGGCCATCACGGATTGTCCGGGCCATTTGGAGGGTCAAACGAGCCCCGAAGCGAGCATACGCCTCATTTCGACGATTTTCGTGTGCTATAGCACACCATTTTTTGGGTGATCCGGATTCCGACGTCAAAAATGCCAAATTTTTTCGTGGACGTCCGTCAAGACCTTGTCTATGCATACGGTTGGCCATCACGGATTGTCCGGGCCATTTGGAGGGTCAAACGAGCCCCGAAGCGAGCATACGCCTCATTTCGACGATTTTCGTGTGCTATAGCACACCATTTTTTGGGTGATCCGGATTCCGACGTCAAAAATGCCAAATTTTTTCGTGGACGTCCGTCAAGACCTTGTCTATGCATACGGTTGGCCATCACGGATTGTCCGGCCATTTGGAGGGTCAAACGAGCCCCGAAGCGAGCATACGCCTCATTTCGACGATTTTCGTGTGCTATAGCACACCATTTTTTGGGTGATCCGGATTCCGACGTCAAAAATGCCAAATTTTTTCGTGGACGTCCGTCAAGACCTTGTCTATGCATACGGTTGGCCATCACGGATTGTCCGGGCCATTTGGAGGGTCAAACGAGCCCCGAAGCGAGCATACGCCTCATTTCGACGATTTTCGTGTGCTATAGCACACCATTTTTTGGGTGATCCGGATTCCGACGTCAAAAATGCCAAATTTTTCGTGGACGTCCGTCAAGACCTTGTCTATGCATACGGTTGGCCATCACGGATTGTCCGGGCCATTTGGAGGGTCAAACGAGCCCCGAAGCGAGCATACGCCTCATTTCGACGATTTTCGTGTGCTATAGCACACCATTTTTTGGGTGATCCGGATTCCGACGTCAAAAATGCCAAATTTTTTCGTGGACGTCCGTCAAGACCTTGTCTATGCATACGGTTGGCCATCACGGATTGTCCGGGCCATTTGGAGGGTCAAACGAGCCCCGAAGCGAGCATACGCCTCATTTCGACGATTTTCGTGTGCTATAGCACACCATTTTTTGGGTGATCCGGATTCCGACGTCAAAAATGCCAAATTTTTCGTGGACGTCCGTCAAGACCTTGTCTATGCATACGGTTGGCCATCACGGATTGTCCGGGCCATTTGGAGGGTCAAACGAGCCCCGAAGCGAGCATACGCCTCATTTCGACGATTTTCGTGTGCTATAGCACACCATTTTTTGGGTGATCCGGATTCCGACGTCAAAAATGCCAAATTTTTCGTGGACGTCCGTCAAGACCTTGTCTATGCATACGGTTGGCCATCACGGATTGTTCGGGCCATTTGGAGGGTCAAACGAGCCCCGAAGCGAGCATACGCCTCATTTCGACGATTTTCGTGTGCTATAGCACACCATTTTTTGGGTGATCCGGATTCCGACGTCAAAAATGCCAAATTTTTTCGTGGACGTCCGTCAAGACCTTGTCTATGCATACGGTTGGCCATCACGGATTGTCCGGCCATTTGGAGGGTCAAACGAGCCCCGAAGCGAGCATACGCCTCATTTCGACGATTTTCGTGTGCTATAGCACACCATTTTTTGGGTGATCCGGATTCCGACGTCAAAAATGCCAAATTTTTTCGTGGACGTCCGTCAAGACCTTGTCTATGCATACGGTTGGCCATCACGGATTGTCCGGGCCATTTGGAGGGTCAAACGAGCCCCGAAGCGAGCATACGCCTCATTTCGACGATTTTCGTGTGCTATAGCACACCATTTTTTGGGTGATCCGGATTCCGACGTCAAAAATGCCAAATTTTTCGTGGACGTCCGTCAAGACCTTGTCTATGCATACGGTTGGCCATCACGGATTGTCCGGGCCATTTGGAGGGTCAAACGAGCCCCGAAGCGAGCATACGCCTCATTTCGACGATTTTCGTGTGCTATAGCACACCATTTTTTGGGTGATCCGGATTCCGACGTCAAAAATGCCAAATTTTTTCGTGGACGTCCGTCAAGACCTTGTCTATGCATACGGTTGGCCATCACGGATTGTCCGGGCCATTTGGAGGGTCAAACGAGCCCCGAAGCGAGCATACGCCTCATTTCGACGATTTTCGTGTGCTATAGCACACCATTTTTTGGGTGATCCGGATTCCGACGTCAAAAATGCCAAATTTTTTCGTGGACGTCCGTCAAGACCTTGTCTATGCATACGGTTGGCCATCACGGATTGTCCGGGCCATTTGGAGGGTCAAACGAGCCCCGAAGCGAGCATACGCCTCATTTCGACGATTTTCGTGTGCTATAGCACACCATTTTTTGGGTGATCCGGATTCCGACGTCAAAAATGCCAAATTTTTTCGTGGACGTCCGTCAAGACCTTGTCTATGCATACGGTTGGCCATCACGGATTGTCCGGGCCATTTGGAGGGTCAAACGAGCCCCGAAGCGAGCATACGCCTCATTTCGACGATTTTCGTGTGCTATAGCACACCATTTTTTGGGTGATCCGGATTCCGACGTCAAAAATGCCAAATTTTTTCGTGGACGTCCGTCAAGACCTTGTCTATGCATACGGTTGGCCATCACGGATTGTCCGGGCCATTTGGAGGGTCAAACGAGCCCCGAAGCGAGCATACGCCTCATTTCGACGATTTTCGTGTGCTATAGCACACCATTTTTTGGGTGATCCGGATTCCGACGTCAAAAATGCCAAATTTTTTCGTGGACGTCCGTCAAGACCTTGTCTATGCATACGGTTGGCCATCACGGATTGTCGGGCCATTTGGAGGGTCAAACGAGCCCCGAAGCGAGCATACGCCTCATTTCGACGATTTTCGTGTGCTATAGCACACCATTTTTTGGGTGATCCGGATTCCGACGTCAAAAATGCCAAATTTTTTCGTGGACGTCCGTCAAGACCTTGTCTATGCATACGGTTGGCCATCACGGATTGTCCGGGCCATTTGGAGGGTCAAACGAGCCCCGAAGCGAGCATACGCCTCATTTCGACGATTTTCGTGTGCTATAGCACACCATTTTTTGGGTGATCCGGATTCCGACGTCAAAAATGCCAAATTTTTTCGTGGACGTCCGTCAAGACCTTGTCTATGCATACGGTTGGCCATCACGGATTGTCCGGGCCATTTGGAGGGTCAAACGAGCCCCGAAGCGAGCATACGCCTCATTTCGACGATTTTCGTGTGCTATAGCACACCATTTTTGGGTGATCCGGATTCCGACGTCAAAAATGCCAAATTTTTTCGTGGACGTCCGTCAAGACCTTGTCTATGCATACGGTTGGCCATCACGGATTGTCGGGCCATTTGGAGGGTCAAACGAGCCCCGAAGCGAGCATACGCCTCATTTCGACGATTTTCGTGTGCTATAGCACACCATTTTTTGGGTGATCCGGATTCCGACGTCAAAAATGCCAAATTTTTTCGTGGACGTCCGTCAAGACCTTGTCTATGCATACGGTTGGCCATCACGGATTGTCCGGGCCATTTGGAGGGTCAAACGAGCCCCGAAGCGAGCATACGCCTCATTTCGACGATTTTCGTGTGCTATAGCACACCATTTTTTGGGTGATCCGGATTCCGACGTCAAAAATGCCAAATTTTTTCGTGGACGTCCGTCAAGACCTTGTCTATGCATACGGTTGGCCATCACGGATTGTCCGGGCCATTTGGAGGGTCAAACGAGCCCCGAAGCGAGCATACGCCTCATTTCGACGATTTTCGTGTGCTATAGCACACCATTTTTTGGGTGATCCGGATTCCGACGTCAAAAATGCCAAATTTTTCGTGGACGTCCGTCAAGACCTTGTCTATGCATACGGTTGGCCATCACGGATTGTCCGGGCCATTTGGAGGGTCAAACGAGCCCCGAAGCGAGCATACGCCTCATTTCGACGATTTTTGTGCTATAGCACACCATTTTTTGGGTGATCCGGATTCCGACGTCAAAAATGCCAAATTTTTCGTGGACGTCCGTCAAGACCTTGTCTATGCATACGGTTGGCCATCACGGATTGTCGGGCCATTTGGAGGGTCAAACGAGCCCCGAAGCGAGCATACGCCTCATTTCGACGATTTTCGTGTGCTATAGCACACCATTTTTTGGGTGATCCGGATTCCGACGTCAAAAATGCCAAATTTTTTCGTGGACGTCCGTCAAGACCTTGTCTATGCATACGGTTGGCCATCACGGATTGTCCGGGCCATTTGGAGGGTCAAACGAGCCCCGAAGCGAGCATACGCCTCATTTCGACGATTTTCGTGTGCTATAGCACACCATTTTTTGGGTGATCCGGATTCGACGTCAAAAATGCCAAATTTTTTCGTGGACGTCCGTCAAGACCTTGTCTATGCATACGGTTGGCCATCACGGATTGTCCGGGCCATTTGGAGGGTCAAACGAGCCCCGAAGCGAGCATACGCCTCATTTCGACGATTTTCGTGTGCTATAGCACACCATTTTTTGGGTGATCCGGATTCCGACGTCAAAAATGCCAAATTTTTTCGTGGACGTCCGTCAAGACCTTGTCTATGCATACGGTTGGCCATCACGGATTGTCCGGGCCATTTGGAGGGTCAAACGAGCCCCGAAGCGAGCATACGCCTCATTTCGACGATTTTCGTGTGCTATAGCACACCATTTTTTGGGTGATCCGGATTCCGACGTCAAAAATGCCAAATTTTTTCGTGGACGTCCGTCAAGACCTTGTCTATGCATACGGTTGGCCATCACGGATTGTCCGGGCCATTTGGAGGGTCAAACGAGCCCCGAAGCGAGCATACGCCTCATTTCGACGATTTTCGTGTGCTATAGCACACCATTTTTTGGGTGATCCGGATTCCGACGTCAAAAATGCCAAATTTTTTCGTGGACGTCCGTCAAGACCTTGTCTATGCATACGGTTGGCCATCACGGATTGTCCGGGCCATTTGGAGGGTCAAACGAGCCCCGAAGCGAGCATACGCCTCATTTCGACGATTTTCGTGTGCTATAGCACACCATTTTTTGGGTGATCCGGATTCCGACGTCAAAAATGCCAAATTTTTTCTTTTTTTGTGGACGTCCGTCAAGACCTTGTCTATGCATACGGTTGGCCATCACGGATTGTCCGGGCCATTTGGAGGGTCAAACGAGCCCCGAAGCGAGCATACGCCTCATTTCGACGATTTTCGTGTGCTATAGCACACCATTTTTTGGGTGATCCGGATTCCGACGTCAAAAATGCCAAATTTTTTCGTGGACGTCCGTCAAGACCTTGTCTATGCATACGGTTGGCCATCACGGATTGTCCGGGCCATTTGGAGGGTCAAACGAGCCCCGAAGCGAGCATACGCCTCATTTCGACGATTTTCGTGTGCTATAGCACACCATTTTTTGGGTGATCCGGATTCCGACGTCAAAAATGCCAAATTTTTTCGTGGACGTCCGTCAAGACCTTGTCTATGCATACGGTTGGCCATCACGGATTGTCCGGGCCATTTGGAGGGTCAAACGAGCCCCGAAGCGAGCATACGCCTCATTTCGACGATTTTCGTGTGCTATAGCACACCATTTTTTGGGTGATCCGGATTCCGACGTCAAAAATGCCAAATTTTTTCGTGGACGTCCGTCAAGACCTTGTCTATGCATACGGTTGGCCATCACGGATTGTCCGGGCCATTTGGAGGGTCAAACGAGCCCCGAAGCGAGCATACGCCTCATTTCGACGATTTTCGTGTGCTATAGCACACCATTTTTTGGGTGATCCGGATTCCGACGTCAAAAATGCCAAATTTTTTCGTGGACGTCAAGACCTTGTCTATGCATACGGTTGGCCATCACGGATTGTCCGGGCCATTTGGAGGGTCAAACGAGCCCCGAAGCGAGCATACGCCTCATTTCGACGATTTTCGTGTGCTATAGCACACCATTTTTTGGGTGATCCGGATTCCGACGTCAAAAATGCCAAATTTTTTCGTGGACGTCCGTCAAGACCTTGTCTATGCATACGGTTGGCCATCACGGATTGTCGGGCCATTTGGAGGGTCAAACGAGCCCCGAAGCGAGCATACGCCTCATTTCGACGATTTTCGTGTGCTATAGCACACCATTTTTTGGGTGATCCGGATTCCGACGTCAAAAATGCCAAATTTTTTCGTGGACGTCCGTCAAGACCTTGTCTATGCATACGGTTGGCCATCACGGATTGTCCGGGCCATTTGGAGGGTCAAACGAGCCCCGAAGCGAGCATACGCCTCATTTCGACGATTTTCGTGTGCTATAGCACACCATTTTTTGGGTGATCCGGATTCCGACGTCAAAAATGCCAAATTTTTCGTGGACGTCCGTCAAGACCTTGTCTATGCATACGGTTGGCCATCACGGATTGTCCGGGCCATTTGGAGGGTCAAACGAGCCCCGAAGCGAGCATACGCCTCATTTCGACGATTTTCGTGTGCTATAGCACACCATTTTTTGGGTGATCCGGATTCCGACGTCAAAAATGCCAAATTTTTTCGTGGACGTCCGTCAAGACCTTGTCTATGCATACGGTTGGCCATCACGGATTGTCCGGGCCATTTGGAGGGTCAAACGAGCCCCGAAGCGAGCATACGCCTCATTTCGACGATTTTCGTGTGCTATAGCACACCATTTTTTGGGTGATCCGGATTCCGACGTCAAAAATGCCAAATTTTTCGTGGACGTCCGTCAAGACCTTGTCTATGCATACGGTTGGCCATCACGGATTGTCCGGGCCATTTGGAGGGTCAAACGAGCCCCGAAGCGAGCATACGCCTCATTTCGACGATTTTCGTGTGCTATAGCACACCATTTTTTGGGTGATCCGGATTCCGACGTCAAAAATGCCAAATTTTTTCGTGGACGTCCGTCAAGACCTTGTCTATGCATACGGTTGGCCATCACGGATTGTCCGGGCCATTTGGAGGGTCAAACGAGCCCCGAAGCGAGCATACGCCTCATTTCGACGATTTTCGTGTGCTATAGCACACCATTTTTTGGGTGATCCGGATTCCGACGTCAAAAATGCCAAATTTTTTCGTGGACGTCCGTCAAGACCTTGTCTATGCATACGGTTGGCCATCACGGATTGTCCGGCCATTTGGAGGGTCAAACGAGCCCCGAAGCGAGCATACGCCTCATTTCGACGATTTTCGTGTGCTATAGCACACCATTTTTTGGGTGATCCGGATTCCGACGTCAAAAATGCCAAATTTTTTCGTGGACGTCCGTCAAGACCTTGTCTATGCATACGGTTGGCCATCACGGATTGTCCGGGCCATTTGGAGGGTCAAACGAGCCCCGAAGCGAGCATACGCCTCATTTCGACGATTTTCGTGTGCTATAGCACACCATTTTTTGGGTGATCCGGATTCCGACGTCAAAAATGCCAAATTTTTTCGTGGACGTCCGTCAAGACCTTGTCTATGCATACGGTTGGCCATCACGGATTGTCCGGCCATTTGAGGGTCAAACGAGCCCCGAAGCGAGCATACGCCTCATTTCGACGATTTTCGTGTGCTATAGCACACCATTTTTTGGGTGATCCGGATTCCGACGTCAAAAATGCCAAATTTTTTCGTGGACGTCCGTCAAGACCTTGTCTATGCATACGGTTGGCCATCACGGATTGTCCGGGCCATTTGGAGGGTCAAACGAGCCCCGAAGCGAGCATACGCCTCATTTCGACGATTTTCGTGTGCTATAGCACACCATTTTTTGGGTGATCCGGATTCCGACGTCAAAAATGCCAAATTTTTTCGTGGACGTCCGTCAAGACCTTGTCTATGCATACGGTTGGCCATCACGGATTGTCCGGGCCATTTGGAGGGTCAAACGAGCCCCGAAGCGAGCATACGCCTCATTTCGACGATTTTCGTGTGCTATAGCACACCATTTTTGGGTGATCCGGATTCCGACGTCAAAAATGCCAAATTTTTTCGTGGACGTCCGTCAAGACCTTGTCTATGCATACGGTTGGCCATCACGGATTGTCCGGCCATTTGGAGGGTCAAACGAGCCCCGAAGCGAGCATACGCCTCATTTCGACGATTTTCGTGTGCTATAGCACACCATTTTTTGGGTGATCCGGATTCCGACGTCAAAAATGCCAAATTTTTTCGTGGACGTCCGTCAAGACCTTGTCTATGCATACGGTTGGCCATCACGGATTGTCCGGGCCATTTGGAGGGTCAAACGAGCCCGAAGCGAGCATACGCCTCATTTCGACGATTTTCGTGTGCTATAGCACACCATTTTTTGGGTGATCCGGATTCCGACGTCAAAAATGCCAAATTTTTTCGTGGACGTCCGTCAAGACCTTGTCTATGCATACGGTTGGCCATCACGGATTGTCCGGGCCATTTGGAGGGTCAAACGAGCCCCGAAGCGAGCATACGCCTCATTTCGACGATTTTCGTGTGCTATAGCACACCATTTTTTGGGTGATCCGGATTCCGACGTCAAAAATGCCAAATTTTTTCGTGGACGTCCGTCAAGACCTTGTCTATGCATACGGTTGGCCATCACGGATTGTCCGGGCCATTTGGAGGGTCAAACGAGCCCCGAAGCGAGCATACGCCTCATTTCGACGATTTTCGTGTGCTATAGCACACCATTTTTTGGGTGATCCGGATTCCGACGTCAAAAATGCCAAATTTTTTCGTGGACGTCCGTCAAGACCTTGTCTATGCATACGGTTGGCCATCACGGATTGTCCGGGCCATTTGGAGGGTCAAACGAGCCCCGAAGCGAGCATACGCCTCATTTCGACGATTTTCGTGTGCTATAGCACACCATTTTTTGGGTGATCCGGATTCCGACGTCAAAAATGCCAAATTTTTTCGTGGACGTCCGTCAAGACCTTGTCTATGCATACGGTTGGCCATCACGGATTGTCCGGGCCATTTGGAGGGTCAAACGAGCCCCGAAGCGAGCATACGCCTCATTTCGACGATTTTCGTGTGCTATAGCACACCATTTTTTGGGTGATCCGGATTCCGACGTCAAAAATGCCAAATTTTTTCGTGGACGTCCGTCAAGACCTTGTCTATGCATACGGTTGGCCATCACGGATTGTCCGGGCCATTTGGAGGGTCAAACGAGCCCCGAAGCGAGCATACGCCTCATTTCGACGATTTTCGTGTGCTATAGCACACCATTTTTTGGGTGATCCGGATTCCGACGTCAAAAATGCCAAATTTTTTCGTGGACGTCCGTCAAGACCTTGTCTATGCATACGGTTGGCCATCACGGATTGTCCGGGCCATTTGGAGGGTCAAACGAGCCCCGAAGCGAGCATACGCCTCATTTCGACGATTTTCGTGTGCTATAGCACACCATTTTTTGGGTGATCCGGATTCCGACGTCAAAAATGCCAAATTTTTTCGTGGACGTCCGTCAAGACCTTGTCTATGCATACGGTTGGCCATCACGGATTGTCCGGGCCATTTGGAGGGTCAAACGAGCCCCGAAGCGAGCATACGCCTCATTTCGACGATTTTCGTGTGCTATAGCACACCATTTTTTGGGTGATCCGGATTCCGACGTCAAAAATGCCAAATTTTTTCGTGGACGTCCGTCAAGACCTTGTCTATGCATACGGTTGGCCATCACGGATTGTCCGGGCCATTTGGAGGGTCAAACGAGCCCCGAAGCGAGCATACGCCTCATTTCGACGATTTTCGTGTGCTATAGCACACCATTTTTTGGGTGATCCGGATTCCGACGTCAAAAATGCCAAATTTTTCGTGGACGTCCGTCAAGACCTTGTCTATGCATACGGTTGGCCATCACGGATTGTCCGGGCCATTTGGAGGGTCAAACGAGCCCCGAAGCGAGCATACGCCTCATTTCGACGATTTTCGTGTGCTATAGCACACCATTTTTTGGGTGATCCGGATTCCGACGTCAAAAATGCCAAATTTTTTCGTGGACGTCCGTCAAGACCTTGTCTATGCATACGGTTGGCCATCACGGATTGTCCGGGCCATTTGGAGGGTCAAACGAGCCCCGAAGCGAGCATACGCCTCATTTCGACGATTTTCGTGTGCTATAGCACACCATTTTTTGGGTGATCCGGATTCCGACGTCAAAAATGCCAAATTTTTTCGTGGACGTCCGTCAAGACCTTGTCTATGCATACGGTTGGCCATCACGGATTGTCCGGGCCATTTGGAGGGTCAAACGAGCCGAAGCGAGCAGCATACGCCTCATTTCGACGATTTTCGTGTGCTATAGCACACCATTTTTTGGGTGATCCGGATTCCGACGTCAAAAATGCCAAATTTTTTTTGGACGTCCGTCAAGACCTTGTCTATGCATACGGTTGGCCATCACGGATTGTCCGGCCATTTGGAGGGTCAAACGAGCCCCGAAGCGAGCATACGCCTCATTTCGACGATTTTCGTGTGCTATAGCACACCATTTTTTGGGTGATCCGGATTCCGACGTCAAAAATGCCAAATTTTTTCGTGGACGTCCGTCAAGACCTTGTCTATGCATACGGTTGGCCATCACGGATTGTCCGGGCCATTTGGAGGGTCAAACGAGCCCCGAAGCGAGCATACGCCTCATTTCGACGATTTTCGTGTGCTATAGCACACCATTTTTTGGGTGATCCGGATTCCGACGTCAAAAATGCCAAATTTTTTCGTGGACGTCCGTCAAGACCTTGTCTATGCATACGGTTGGCCATCACGGATTGTCCGGCCATTTGGAGGGTCAAACGAGCCCCGAAGCGAGCATACGCCTCATTTCGACGATTTTCGTGTGCTATAGCACACCATTTTTTGGGTGATCCGGATTCCGACGTCAAAAATGCCAAATTTTTTCGTGGACGTCCGTCAAGACCTTGTCTATGCATACGGTTGGCCATCACGGATTGTCCGGGCCATTTGGAGGGTCAAACGAGCCCCGAAGCGAGCATACGCCTCATTTCGACGATTTTCGTGTGCTATAGCACACCATTTTTTGGGTGATCCGGATTCCGACGTCAAAAATGCCAAATTTTTTCGTGGACGTCCGTCAAGACCTTGTCTATGCATACGGTTGGCCATCACGGATTGTCCGGGCCATTTGGAGGGTCAAACGAGCCCCGAAGCGAGCATACGCCTCATTTCGACGATTTTCGTGTGCTATAGCACACCATTTTTTGGGTGATCCGGATTCCGACGTCAAAAATGCCAAATTTTTTCGTGGACGTCCGTCAAGACCTTGTCTATGCATACGGTTGGCCATCACGGATTGTCCGGGCCATTTGGAGGGTCAAACGAGCCCCGAAGCGAGCATACGCCTCATTTCGACGATTTTCGTGTGCTATAGCACACCATTTTTTGGGTGATCCGGATTCCGACGTCAAAAATGCCAAATTTTTTCGTGGACGTCCGTCAAGACCTTGTCTATGCATACGGTTGGCCATCACGGATTGTCCGGGCCATTTGGAGGGTCAAACGAGCCCCGAAGCGAGCATACGCCTCATTTCGACGATTTTCGTGTGCTATAGCACACCATTTTTTGGGTGATCCGGATTCCGACGTCAAAAATGCCAAATTTTTTCGTGGACGTCCGTCAAGACCTTGTCTATGCATACGGTTGGCCATCACGGATTGTCCGGGCCATTTGGAGGGTCAAACGAGCCCCGAAGCGAGCATACGCCTCATTTCGACGATTTTCGTGTGCTATAGCACACCATTTTTTGGGTGATCCGGATTCCGACGTCAAAAATGCCAAATTTTTTCGTGGACGTCCGTCAAGACCTTGTCTATGCATACGGTTGGCCATCACGGATTGTCCGGGCCATTTGGAGGGTCAAACGAGCCCCGAAGCGAGCATACGCCTCATTTCGACGATTTTCGTGTGCTATAGCACACCATTTTTTGGGTGATCCGGATTCCGACGTCAAAAATGCCAAATTTTTTCGTGGACGTCCGTCAAGACCTTGTCTATGCATACGGTTGGCCATCACACGGATTGTCGGGCCATTTGGAGGGTCAAACGAGCCCCGAAGCGAGCATACGCCTCATTTCGACGATTTTCGTGTGCTATAGCACACCATTTTTTGGGTGATCCGGATTCCGACGTCAAAAATGCCAAATTTTTTCGTGGACGTCCGTCAAGACCTTGTCTATGCATACGGTTGGCCATCACGGATTGTCCGGGCCATTTGGAGGGTCAAACGAGCCCCGAAGCGAGCATACGCCTCATTTCGACGATTTTCGTGTGCTATAGCACACCATTTTTTGGGTGATCCGGATTCCGACGTCAAAAATGCCAAATTTTTTCGTGGACGTCCGTCAAGACCTTGTCTATGCATACGGTTGGCCATCACGGATTGTCCGGGCCATTTGGAGGGTCAAACGAGCCCCGAAGCGAGCATACGCCTCATTTCGACGATTTTCGTGTGCTATAGCACACCATTTTTTGGGTGATCCGGATTCCGACGTCAAAAATGCCAAATTTTTTCGTGGACGTCCGTCAAGACCTTGTCTATGCATACGGTTGGCCATCACGGATTGTCCGGGCCATTTGGAGGGTCAAACGAGCCCCGAAGCGAGCATACGCCTCATTTCGACGATTTTCGTGTGCTATAGCACACCATTTTTTGGGTGATCCGGATTCCGACGTCAAAAATGCCAAATTTTTTCGTGGACGTCCGTCAAGACCTTGTCTATGCATACGGTTGGCCATCACGGATTGTCCGGCCCATTTGGAGGGTCAAACGAGCCCCGAAGCGAGCATACGCCTCATTTCGACGATTTTCGTGTGCTATAGCACACCATTTTTTGGGTGATCCGGATTCCGACGTCAAAAATGCCAAATTTTTTCGTGGACGTCCGTCAAGACCTTGTCTATGCATACGGTTGGCCATCACGGATTGTCCGGGCCATTGGAGGGTCAAACGAGCCCCGAAGCGAGCATACGCCTCATTTCGACGATTTTCGTGTGCTATAGCACACCATTTTTTGGGTGATCCGGATTCCGACGTCAAAAATGCCAAATTTTTTCGTGGACGTCCGTCAAGACCTTGTCTATGCATACGGTTGGCCATCACGGATTGTCCGGGCCATTTGGAGGGTCAAACGAGCCCCGAAGCGAGCATACGCCTCATTTCGACGATTTTCGTGTGCTATAGCACACCATTTTTTGGGTGATCCGGATTCCGACGTCAAAAATGCCAAATTTTTTCGTGGACGTCCGTCAAGACCTTGTCTATGCATACGGTTGGCCATCACGGATTGTCCGGGCCATTTGGAGGGTCAAACGAGCCCCGAAGCGAGCATACGCCTCATTTCGACGATTTTCGTGTGCTATAGCACACCATTTTTTGGGTGATCCGGATTCCGACGTCAAAAATGCCAAATTTTTTCGTGGACGTCCGTCAAGACCTTGTCTATGCATACGGTTGGCCATCACGGATTGTCCGGGCCATTTGGAGGGTCAAACGAGCCCCGAAGCGAGCATACGCCTCATTTCGACGATTTTCGTGTGCTATAGCACACCATTTTTTGGGTGATCCGGATTCCGACGTCAAAAATGCCAAATTTTTTCGTGGACGTCCGTCAAGACCTTGTCTATGCATACGGTTGGCCATCACGGATTGTCCGGGCCATTTGGAGGGTCAAACGAGCCCCGAAGCGAGCATACGCCTCATTTCGACGATTTTCGTGTGCTATAGCACACCATTTTTTGGGTGATCCGGATTCCGACGTCAAAAATGCCAAATTTTTTCGTGGACGTCCGTCAAGACCTTGTCTATGCATACGGTTGGCCATCACGGATTGTCCGGGCCATTTGGAGGGTCAAACGAGCCCCGAAGCGAGCATACGCCTCATTTCGACGATTTTCGTGTGCTATAGCACACCATTTTTTGGGTGATCCGGATTCCGACGTCAAAAATGCCAAATTTTTTCGTGGACGTCCGTCAAGACCTTGTCTATGCATACGGTTGGCCATCACGGATTGTCCGGGCCATTTGGAGGGTCAAACGAGCCCCGAAGCGAGCATACGCCTCATTTCGACGATTTTCGTGTGCTATAGCACACCATTTTTTGGGTGATCCGGATTCCGACGTCAAAAATGCCAAATTTTTTCGTGGACGTCCGTCAAGACCTTGTCTATGCATACGGTTGGCCATCACGGATTGTCCGGGCCATTTGGAGGGTCAAACGAGCCCCGAAGCGAGCATACGCCTCATTTCGACGATTTTCGTGTGCTATAGCACACCATTTTTTGGGTGATCCGGATTCCGACGTCAAAAATGCCAAATTTTTCGTGGACGTCCGTCAAGACCTTGTCTATGCATACGGTTGGCCATCACGGATTGTCCGGGCCATTTGGAGGGTCAAACGAGCCCCGAAGCGAGCATACGCCTCATTTCGACGATTTTCGTGTGCTATAGCACACCATTTTTTGGGTGATCCGGATTCCGACGTCAAAAATGCCAAATTTTTTCGTGGACGTCCGTCAAGACCTTGTCTATGCATACGGTTGGCCATCACGGATTGTCCGGGCCATTTGGAGGGTCAAACGAGCCCCGAAGCGAGCATACGCCTCATTTCGACGATTTTCGTGTGCTATAGCACACCATTTTTTGGGTGATCCGGATTCCGACGTCAAAAATGCCAAATTTTTTCGTGGACGTCCGTCAAGACCTTGTCTATGCATACGGTTGGCCATCACGGATTGTCCGGGCCATTTGGAGGGTCAAACGAGCCCCGAAGCGAGCATACGCCTCATTTCGACGATTTTCGTGTGCTATAGCACACCATTTTTTGGGTGATCCGGATTCCGACGTCAAAAATGCCAAATTTTTTCGTGGACGTCCGTCAAGACCTTGTCTATGCATACGGTTGGCCATCACGGATTGTCCGGGCCATTTGGAGGGTCAAACGAGCCCCGAAGCGAGCATACGCCTCATTTCGACGATTTTCGTGTGCTATAGCACACCATTTTTGGGTGATCCGGATTCCGACGTCAAAAATGCCAAATTTTTTCGTGGACGTCCGTCAAGACCTTGTCTATGCATACGGTTGGCCATCACGGATTGTCCGGGCCATTTGGAGGGTCAAACGAGCCCCGAAGCGAGCATACGCCTCATTTCGACGATTTTCGTGTGCTATAGCACACCATTTTTTGGGTGATCCGGATTCCGACGTCAAAAATGCCAAATTTTTTCGTGGACGTCCGTCAAGACCTTGTCTATGCATACGGTTGGCCATCACGGATTGTCCGGGCCATTTGAGGGTCAAACGAGCCCCGAAGCGAGCATACGCCTCATTTCGACGATTTTCGTGTGCTATAGCACACCATTTTTTGGGTGATCCGGATTCCGACGTCAAAAATGCCAAATTTTTTCGTGGACGTCCGTCAAGACCTTGTCTATGCATACGGTTGGCCATCACGGATTGTCCGGGCCATTTGGAGGGTCAAACGAGCCCCGAAGCGAGCATACGCCTCATTTCGACGATTTTCGTGTGCTATAGCACACCATTTTTTGGGTGATCCGGATTCCGACGTCAAAAATGCCAAATTTTTTCGTGGACGTCCGTCAAGACCTTGTCTATGCATACGGTTGGCCATCACGGATTGTCCGGGCCATTTGGAGGGTCAAACGAGCCCCGAAGCGAGCATACGCCTCATTTCGACGATTTTCGTGTGCTATAGCACACCATTTTTTGGGTGATCCGGATTCCGACGTCAAAAATGCCAAATTTTTTCGTGGACGTCCGTCAAGACCTTGTCTATGCATACGGTTGGCCATCACGGATTGTCCGGGCCATTTGGAGGGTCAAACGAGCCCCGAAGCGAGCATACGCCTCATTTCGACGATTTTCGTGTGCTATAGCACACCATTTTTTGGGTGATCCGGATTCCGACGTCAAAAATGCCAAATTTTTTCGTGGACGTCCGTCAAGACCTTGTCTATGCATACGGTTGGCCATCACGGATTGTCCGGGCCATTTGGAGGGTCAAACGAGCCCCGAAGCGAGCATACGCCTCATTTCGACGATTTTCGTGTGCTATAGCACACCATTTTTTGGGTGATCCGGATTCCGACGTCAAAAATGCCAAATTTTTTCGTGGACGTCCGTCAAGACCTTGTCTATGCATACGGTTGGCCATCACGGATTGTCCGGGCCATTTGGAGGGTCAAACGAGCCCCGAAGCGAGCATACGCCTCATTTCGACGATTTTCGTGTGCTATAGCACACCATTTTTTGGGTGATCCGGATTCCGACGTCAAAAATGCCAAATTTTTTCGTGGACGTCCGTCAAGACCTTGTCTATGCATACGGTTGGCCATCACGGATTGTCCGGGCCATTTGGAGGGTCAAACGAGCCCCGAAGCGAGCATACGCCTCATTTCGACGATTTTCGTGTGCTATAGCACACCATTTTTTGGGTGATCCGGATTCCGACGTCAAAATGCCAAATTTTTTCGTGGACGTCCGTCAAGACCTTGTCTATGCATACGGTTGGCCATCACGGATTGTCCGGGCCATTTGGAGGGTCAAACGAGCCCCGAAGCGAGCATACGCCTCATTTCGACGATTTTCGTGTGCTATAGCACACCATTTTTTGGGTGATCCGGATTCCGACGTCAAAAATGCCAAATTTTTTGTGGACGTCCGTCAAGACCTTGTCTATGCATACGGTTGGCCATCACGGATTGTCCGGGCCATTTGGAGGGTCAAACGAGCCCCGAAGCGAGCATACGCCTCATTTCGACGATTTTCGTGTGCTATAGCACACCATTTTTTGGGTGATCCGGATTCCGACGTCAAAAATGCCAAATTTTTTCGTGGACGTCCGTCAAGACCTTGTCTATGCATACGGTTGGCCATCACGGATTGTCCGGGCCATTTGGAGGGTCAAACGAGCCCCGAAGCGAGCATACGCCTCATTTCGACGATTTTCGTGTGCTATAGCACACCATTTTTTGGGTGATCCGGATTCCGACGTCAAAAATGCCAAATTTTTCGTGGACGTCCGTCAAGACCTTGTCTATGCATACGGTTGGCCATCACGGATTGTCCGGGCCATTTGGAGGGTCAAACGAGCCCCGAAGCGAGCATACGCCTCATTTCGACGATTTTCGTGTGCTATAGCACACCATTTTTTGGGTGATCCGGATTCCGACGTCAAAAATGCCAAATTTTTTCGTGGACGTCCGTCAAGACCTTGTCTATGCATACGGTTGGCCATCACGGATTGTCCGGGCCATTTGGAGGGTCAAACGAGCCCCGAAGCGAGCATACGCCTCATTTCGACGATTTTCGTGTGCTATAGCACACCATTTTTTGGGTGATCCGGATTCCGACGTCAAAAATGCCAAATTTTTTCGTGGACGTCCGTCAAGACCTTGTCTATGCATACGGTTGGCCATCACGGATTGTCCGGGCCATTTGGAGGGTCAAACGAGCCCCGAAGCGAGCATACGCCTCATTTCGACGATTTTCGTGTGCTATAGCACACCATTTTTTGGGTGATCCGGATTCCGACGTCAAAAATGCCAAATTTTTTCGTGGACGTCCGTCAAGACCTTGTCTATGCATACGGTTGGCCATCACGGATTGTCCGGGCCATTTGGAGGGTCAAACGAGCCCCGAAGCGAGCATACGCCTCATTTCGACGATTTTCGTGTGCTATAGCACACCATTTTTTGGGTGATCCGGATTCCGACGTCAAAAATGCCAAATTTTTCGTGGACGTCCGTCAAGACCTTGTCTATGCATACGGTTGGCCATCACGGATTGTCCGGGCCATTTGGAGGGTCAAACGAGCCCCGAAGCGAGCATACGCCTCATTTCGACGATTTTCGTGTGCTATAGCACACCATTTTTTGGGTGATCCGGATTCCGACGTCAAAAATGCCAAATTTTTTCGTGGACGTCCGTCAAGACCTTGTCTATGCATACGGTTGGCCATCACGGATTGTCCGGGCCATTTGGAGGGTCAAACGAGCCCCGAAGCGAGCATACGCCTCATTTCGACGATTTTCGTGTGCTATAGCACACCATTTTTTGGGTGATCCGGATTCCGACGTCAAAAATGCCAAATTTTTTCGTGGACGTCCGTCAAGACCTTGTCTATGCATACGGTTGGCCATCACGGATTGTTCGGGCCATTTGGAGGGTCAAACGAGCCCGAAGCGAGCATACGCCTCATTTCGACGATTTTCGTGTGCTATAGCACACCATTTTTTGGGTGATCCGGATTCCGACGTCAAAAATGCCAAATTTTTTCGTGGACGTCCGTCAAGACCTTGTCTATGCATACGGTTGGCCATCACGGATTGTCCGGGCCATTTGGAGGGTCAAACGAGCCCCGAAGCGAGCATACGCCTCATTTCGACGATTTTCGTGTGCTATAGCACACCATTTTTTGGGTGATCCGGATTCCGACGTCAAAAATGCCAAATTTTTTCGTGGACGTCCGTCAAGACCTTGTCTATGCATACGGTTGGCCATCACGGATTGTCCGGGCCATTTGGAGGGTCAAACGAGCCCCGAAGCGAGCATACGCCTCATTTCGACGATTTTCGTGTGCTATAGCACACCATTTTTTGGGTGATCCGGATTCCGACGTCAAAAATGCCAAATTTTTTCGTGGACGTCCGTCAAGACCTTGTCTATGCATACGGTTGGCCATCACGGATTGTCCGGGCCATTTGGAGGGTCAAACGAGCCCCGAAGCGAGCATACGCCTCATTTCGACGATTTTCGTGTGCTATAGCACACCATTTTTTGGGTGATCCGGATTCCGACGTCAAAAATGCCAAATTTTTTCGTGGACGTCCGTCAAGACCTTGTCTATGCATACGGTTGGCCATCACGGATTGTCCGGGCCATTTGGAGGGTCAAACGAGCCCCGAAGCGAGCATACGCCTCATTTCGACGATTTTCGTGTGCTATAGCACACCATTTTTTGGGTGATCCGGATTCCGACGTCAAAAATGCCAATTTTTTCGTGGACGTCCGTCAAGACCTTGTCTATGCATACGGTTGGCCATCACGGATTGTCCGGGCCATTTGGAGGGTCAAACGAGCCCCGAAGCGAGCATACGCCTCATTTCGACGATTTTCGTGTGCTATAGCACACCATTTTTTGGGTGATCCGGATTCCGACGTCAAAAATGCCAAATTTTTCGTGGACGTCCGTCAAGACCTTGTCTATGCATACGGTTGGCCATCACGGATTGTCCGGGCCATTTGGAGGGTCAAACGAGCCCCGAAGCGAGCATACGCCTCATTTCGACGATTTTCGTGTGCTATAGCACACCATTTTTTGGGTGATCCGGATTCCGACGTCAAAAATGCCAAATTTTTTCGTGGACGTCCGTCAAGACCTTGTCTATGCATACGGTTGGCCATCACGGATTGTCCGGGCCATTTGGAGGGTCAAACGAGCCCCGAAGCGAGCATACGCCTCATTTCGACGATTTTCGTGTGCTATAGCACACCATTTTTTGGGTGATCCGGATTCCGACGTCAAAAATGCCAAATTTTTCGTGGACGTCCGTCAAGACCTTGTCTATGCATACGGTTGGCCATCACGGATTGTCCGGCCATTTGGAGGGTCAAACGAGCCCCGAAGCGAGCATACGCCTCATTTCGACGATTTTCGTGTGCTATAGCACACCATTTTTGGGTGATCCGGATTCCGACGTCAAAAATGCCAAATTTTTTCGGACGTCCGTCAAGACCTT
>JAWZUQ010000020.1:377364-451399 GCA_034621305.1 Solanum pimpinellifolium
GGATTTTCGTGTGCTATAGCACACCATTTTTTGGTGATCCGGATTCCGACGTCAAAAATGCAAATTTTTTCGTGGACGTCCGTCAAGACCTTGTCTATGCATACGGTTGGCCATCACGGATTGTCCGGCCCATTTGGAGGGTCAAACGAGCCCCGAAGCGAGCATACGCCTCATTTCGACGATTTTCGTGTGCTATAGCACACCATTTTTGGGTGATCGGATTCCGACGTCAAAAATGCCAAATTTTTTCGTGGACGTCCGTCAAGACTTGTCTATGCATACGGTTGGCCATCACGGATTGTCGGCCCATTTGGAGGGTCAAACGAGCCCCGAAGCGAGCATACGCCTCATTTCGACGATTTTCGTGTGCTATAGCACACCATTTTTTGGGTGATCCGGATTCCGACGTCAAAAATGCCAAATTTTTCGTGGACGTCCGTCAAGACCTTGTCTATGCATACGGTTGGCCATCACGGATTGTCCGGCCCATTTGGAGGTCAAACGAGCCCCGAAGCGAGCATACGCCTCATTTCGACGATTTTCGTGTGCTATAGCACACCATTTTTTGGGTGATCCGGATTCCGACGTCAAAAATGCCAAATTTTTTCGTGGACGTCCGTCAAGACCTTGTCTATGCATACGGTTGGCCATCACGGATTGTCCGGCCATTTGGAGGGTCAAACGAGCCCCGAAGCGAGCATACGCCTCATTTGACGATTTTCGTGTGCTATAGCACACCATTTTTTGGGTGATCCGGATTCCGACGTCAAAAATGCCAAATTTTTTCGTGGACGTCCGTCAAGACCTTGTCTATGCATACGGTTGGCCATCACGGATTGTCGGCCATTTGGAGGTCAAACGAGCCCCGAAGCGAGCATACGCCTCATTTCGACGATTTTCGTGTGCTATAGCACACCATTTTTTGGGTGATCCGGATTCCGACGTCAAAAATGCCAAATTTTTTCGTGGACGTCCGTCAAGACCTTGTCTATGCATACGGTTGGCCATCACGGATTGTCCGGCCCATTTGGAGGGTCAAACGAGCCCCGAAGCGAGCATACGCCTCATTTCGACGATTTTCGTGTGCTATAGCACACCATTTTTTGGGTGATCCGGATTCCGACGTCAAAAATGCCAAATTTTTTCGTGGACGTCCGTCAAGACCTTGTCTATGCATACGGTTGGCCATCACGGATTGTCCGGCCCATTTGGAGGTCAAACGAGCCCCGAAGCGAGCATACGCCTCATTTCGACGATTTTCGTGTGCTATAGCACACCATTTTTTGGGTGATCCGGATTCCGACGTCAAAAATGCCAAATTTTTCGTGGACGTCCGTCAAGACCTTGTCTATGCATACGGTTGGCCATCACGTCATTTTCCGGAACATCCAACAAAAAACGAAACAGCAGCCACAAGCTCTCATTTCGCCTTTTCGTGTGCATAGCACACCATTTCCTGGTGATCCGGATTCCGACGTCAAATCAAAAATTTTTTTGTTTCGTCCGTCAAGACTGTCTGTCTACATACGTTGGCCATCACGGATTGTCCGGCCCATTTGGAGGGTCAAACGAGCCCCGAAGCGAGCATACGCCTCATTTCGACGATTTTCGTGTGCTATAGCACACCATTTTTTGGGTGATCGGATTCCGACGTCAAAAATGCCAAATTTTTTCGTGGACGTCCGTCAAGACCTTGTCTATGCATACGGTTGGCCATCACGGATTGTCCGGCCCATTTGGAGGGTCAAACGAGCCCCGAAGCGAGCATACGCCTCATTTCGACGATTTTCGTGTGCTATAGCACACCATTTTTTGGGTGATCCGGATTCCGACGTCAAAAATGCCAAATTTTTCGTGGACGTCCGTCAAGACCTTGTCTATGCATACGGTTGGCCATCACGGATTGTCCGGCCATTTGGAGGGTCAAACGAGCCCCGAAGCGAGCATACGCCTCATTTCGACGATTTTCGTGTGCTATAGCACACCATTTTTTGGGTGATCCGGATTCCGACGTCAAAAATGCCAAATTTTTTCGTGGACGTCCGTCAAGACCTTGTCTATGCATACGGTTGGCCATCACGGATTGTCCGGCCCATTTGGAGGGTCAAACGAGCCCCGAAGCGAGCATACGCCTCATTTCGACGATTTTCGTGTGCTATAGCACACCATTTTTGGGTGATCCGGATTCCGACGTCAAAAATGCCAAATTTTTCGTGGACGTCCGTCAAGACCTTGTCTATGCATACGGTTGGCCATCACGGATTGTCCGGCCCATTTGGAGGTCAAACGAGCCCCGAAGCGAGCATACGCCTCATTTCGACGATTTTCGTGTGCTATAGCACACCATTTTTGGGTGATCGGATTCCGACGTCAAAAATGCCAAATTTTTCGTGGACGTCCGTCAAGACCTTGTCTATGCATACGGTTGGCCATCACGGATTGTCGGCCCATTTGGAGGGTCAAACGAGCCCCGAAGCGAGCATACGCCTCATTTCGACGATTTTCGTGTGCTATAGCACACCATTTTTTGGGTGATCCGGATTCCGACGTCAAAAATGCCAAATTTTTTCGTGGACGTCCGTCAAGACCTTGTCTATGCATACGGTTGGCCATCACGGATTGTCCGGCCCATTTGGAGGGTCAAACGAGCCCCGAAGCGAGCATACGCCTCATTTCGACGATTTTCGTGTGCTATAGCACACCATTTTTTGGGTGATCCGGATTCCGACGTCAAAAATGCCAAATTTTTCGTGGACGTCCGTCAAGACCTTGTCTATGCATACGGTTGGCCATCACGGCTTGTCCGGCCATTTGGAGGGTCAAACGAGCCCCGAAGCGAGCATACGCCTCATTTCGACGATTTTCGTGTGCTATAGCACACCATTTTTTGGGTGATCGGATTCCGACGTCAAAAATGCCAAATTTTTTCGTGGACGTCCGTCAAGACCTTGTCTATGCATACGGTTGGCCATCACGGATTGTCCGGCCCATTTGGAGGTCAAACGAGCCCGAAGCGAGCATACGCCTCATTTCGACGATTTTCGTGTGCTATAGCACACCATTTTTTGGGTGATCGGATTCCGACGTCAAAAATGCCAAATTTTTTCGTGGACGTCCGTCAAGACCTTGTCTATGCATACGGTTGGCCATCACGGATTGTCCGGCCCATTTGGAGGGTCAAACGAGCCCCGAAGCGAGCATACGCCTCATTTCGACGATTTTCGTGTGCTATAGCACACCATTTTTTGGGTGATCCGGATTCCGACGTCAAAAATGCCAAATTTTTTCGTGGACGTCCGTCAAGACCTTGTCTATGCATACGGTTGGCCATCACGGTTGTCGGCCCATTTGGAGGGTCAAACGAGCCCCGAAGCGAGCATACGCCTCATTTCGACGATTTTCGTGTGCTATAGCACACCATTTTTTGGGTGATCCGGATTCCGACGTCAAAAATGCCAAATTTTTTCGTGGACGTCCGTCAAGACCTTGTCTATGCATACGGTTGGCCATCACGGATTGTCCGGCCATTTGGAGGGTCAAACGAGCCCCGAAGCGAGCATACGCCTCATTTCGACGATTTTCGTGTGCTATAGCACACCATTTTTGGGTGATCCGGATTCCGACGTCAAAAATGCCAAATTTTTCGTGGACGTCCGTCAAGACCTTGTCTATGCATACGGTTGGCCATCACGGTTGTCCGGGCCATTTGGAGGGTCAAACGAGCCCCGAAGCGAGCATACGCCTCATTTCGACGATTTTCGTGTGCTATAGCACACCATTTTTTGGGTGATCCGGATTCCGACGTCAAAAATGCCAAATTTTTTCGTGGACGTCCGTCAAGACCTTGTCTATGCATACGGTTGGCCATCACGGATTGTCCGGCCCATTTGGAGGTCAAACGAGCCCCGAAGCGAGCATACGCCTCATTTCGACGATTTTCGTGTGCTATAGCACACCATTTTTTGGGTGATCCGGATTCCGACGTCAAAAATGCCAAATTTTTTCGTGGACGTCCGTCAAGACCTTGTCTATGCATACGGTTGGCCATCACGGATTTGTCCGCCCATTTGGAGGGTCAAACGAGCCCCGAAGCGAGCATACGCCTCATTTCGACGATTTTCGTGTGCTATAGCACACCATTTTTTGGGTGATCCGGATTCCGACGTCAAAAATGCCAAATTTTTTCGTGGACGTCCGTCAAGACCTTGTCTATGCATACGGTTGGCCATCACGGATTGTCGGGCCCATTTGGAGGGTCAAACGAGCCCCGAAGCGAGCATACGCCTCATTTCGACGATTTTCGTGTGCTATAGCACACCATTTTTTGGGTGATCCGGATTCCGACGTCAAAAATGCCAAATTTTTTCGTGGACGTCCGTCAAGACCTTGTCTATGCATACGGTTGGCCATCACGGATTGTCCGGCCCATTTGGAGGGTCAAACGAGCCCCGAAGCGAGCATACGCCTCATTTCGACGATTTTCGTGTGCTATACACCATTTTTTGGTGATCCGGATTCCGACGTCAAAAATGCCAAATTTTTTCGTGGACGTCCGTCAAGACCTTGTCTATGCATACGGTTGGCCATCACGGATTGTCCGGCCCATTTGGAGGGTCAAACGAGCCCCGAAGCGAGCATACGCCTCATTTCGACGATTTTCGTGTGCTATAGCACACCATTTTTTGGGTGATCGGATTCCGACGTCAAAAATGCCAAATTTTTTCGTGGACGTCCGTCAAGACCTTGTCTATGCATACGGTTGGCCATCACGGATTGTCCGGCCCATTTGGAGGTCAAACGAGCCCCGAAGCGAGCATACGCCTCATTTCGACGATTTTCGTGTGCTATAGCACACCATTTTTTGGGTGATCCGGATTCCGACGTCAAAAATGCCAAATTTTTCGTGGACGTCCGTCAAGACCTTGTCTATGCATACGGTTGGCCATCACGGATTGTCCGGCCCATTTGGAGGGTCAAACGAGCCCCGAAGCGAGCATACGCCTCATTTCGACGATTTTCGTGTGCTATAGCACACCATTTTTTGGGTGATCCGGATTCCGACGTCAAAAATGCCAAATTTTTTTCGTGGACGTCCGTCAAGACCTTGTCTATGCATACGGTTGGCCATCACGGATTGTCCGGCCATTTGGAGGGTCAAACGAGCCCCGAAGCGAGCATACGCCTCATTTCGACGATTTTCGTGTGCTATAGCACACCATTTTTTGGGTGATCCGGATTCCGACGTCAAAAATGCCAAATTTCGTGGACGTCCGTCAAGACCTTGTCTATGCATACGGTTGGCCATCACGGATTGTCCGGCCCATTTGGAGGGTCAAACGAGCCCCGAAGCGAGCATACGCCTCATTTCGACGATTTTCGTGTGCTATAGCACACATTTTTTGGGTGATCGGATTCCGACGTCAAAAATGCCAAATTTTTTCGTGGACGTCCGTCAAGACCTTGTCTATGCATACGGTTGGCCATCACGGATTGTCCGCCCATTTGGAGGGTCAAACGAGCCCCGAAGCGAGCATACGCCTCATTTCGACGATTTTCGTGTGCTATAGCACACCATTTTTTGGGTGATCCGGATTCCGACGTCAAAAATGCCAATTTTTTCGTGGACGTCCGTCAAGACCTTGTCTATGCATACGGTTGGCCATCACGGATTGTCCGGCCCATTTGGAGGGTCAAACGAGCCCGAAGCGAGCATACGCCTCATTTCGACGATTTTCGTGTGCTATAGCACACCATTTTTTGGGTGATCCGGATTCCGACGTCAAAATGCCAAATTTTTTCGTGGACGTCCGTCAAGACCTTGTCTATGCATACGGTTGGCCATCACGGATTGTCCGGCCCATTTGGAGGGTCAAACGAGCCCCGAAGCGAGCATACGCCTCATTTCGACGATTTTCGTGTGCTATAGCACACCATTTTTTGGGTGATCCGGATTCCGACGTCAAAAATGCCAAATTTTTTCGTGGACGTCCGTCAAGACCTTGTCTATGCATACGGTTGGCCATCACGGATTGTCCGGCCCATTTGGAGGGTCAAACGAGCCCCGAAGCGAGCATACGCCTCATTTCGACGATTTTCGTGTGCTATAGCACACCATTTTTTGGGTGATCCGGATTCCGACGTCAAAAATGCCAAATTTTTTCGTGGACGTCCGTCAAGACCTTGTCTATGCATACGGTTGGCCATCACGGATTGTCCGGCCCATTTGGAGGGTCAAACGAGCCCCGAAGCGAGCATACGCCTCATTTCGACGATTTTCGTGTGCTATAGCACACCATTTTTTGGGTGATCCGGATTCCGACGTCAAAAATGCCAAATTTTTCGTGGACGTCCGTCAAGACCTTGTCTATGCATACGGTTGGCCATCACGGATTGTCCGGCCCATTTGGAGGGTCAAACGAGCCCCGAAGCGAGCATACGCCTCATTTCGACGATTTTCGTGTGCTATAGCACACCATTTTTTGGGTGATCCGGATTCCGACGTCAAAAATGCCAAATTTTTCGTGGACGTCCGTCAAGACCTTGTCTATGCATACGGTTGGCCATCACGGATTGTCCGGCCCATTTGGAGGGTCAAACGAGCCCCGAAGCGAGCATACGCCTCATTTCGACGATTTTCGTGTGCTATAGCACACCATTTTTGGGTGATCCGGATTCCGACGTCAAAAATGCCAAATTTTTTGTGGACGTCCGTCAAGACCTTGTCTATGCATACGGTTGGCCATCACGGATTGTCCGGCCCATTTGGAGGGTCAAACGAGCCCGAAGCGAGCATACGCCTCATTTCGACGATTTTCGTGTGCTATAGCACACCATTTTTGGGTGATCCGGATTCCGACGTCAAAAAATGCCAAATTTTTCGTGGACGTCCGTCAAGACCTTGTCTATGCATACGGTTGGCCATCACGGATTGTCCGGCCCATTTGGAGGGTCAAACGAGCCCCGAAGCGAGCATACGCCTCATTTCGACGATTTTCGTGTGCTATAGCACACCATTTTTTGGGTGATCCGGATTCCGACGTCAAAAATGCCAAATTTTTTCGTGGACGTCCGTCAAGACCTTGTCTATGCATACGGTTGGCCATCACGGATTGTCCGGCCCATTTGGAGGGTCAAACGAGCCCCGAAGCGAGCATACGCCTCATTTCGACGATTTTCGTGTGCTATAGCACACCATTTTTTGGGTGATCCGGATTCCGACGTCAAAAATGCCAAATTTTTTCGTGGACGTCCGTCAAGACCTTGTCTATGCATACGGTTGGCCATCACGGATTGTCCGGCCCATTTGGAGGGTCAAACGAGCCCCGAAGCGAGCATACGCCTCATTTCGACGATTTTCGTGTGCTATAGCACACCATTTTTTGGGTGATCCGGATTCCGACGTCAAAAATGCCAAATTTTTTCGTGGACGTCCGTCAAGACCTTGTCTATGCATACGGTTGGCCATCACGGATTGTCCGGCCCATTTGGAGGGTCAAACGAGCCCCGAAGCGAGCATACGCCTCATTTCGACGATTTTCGTGTGCTATAGCACACCATTTTTTGGGTGATCCGGATTCCGACGTCAAAAATGCCAAATTTTTTCGTGGACGTCCGTCAAGACCTTGTCTATGCATACGGTTGGCCATCACGGATTGTCCGGCCATTTGGAGGGTCAAACGAGCCCCGAAGCGAGCATACGCCTCATTTCGACGATTTTCGTGTGCTATAGCACACCATTTTTTGGGTGATCCGGATTCCGACGTCAAAAATGCCAAATTTTTTCGTGGACGTCCGTCAAGACCTTGTCTATGCATACGGTTGGCCATCACGGATTGTCCGGCCCATTTGGAGGGTCAAACGAGCCCCGAAGCGAGCATACGCCTCATTTCGACGATTTTCGTGTGCTATAGCACACCATTTTTTGGGTGATCCGGATTCCGACGTCAAAAATGCCAAATTTTTCGTGGACGTCCGTCAAGACCTTGTCTATGCATACGGTTGGCCATCACGGATTGTCCGGCCATTTGGAGGGTCAAACGAGCCCCGAAGCGAGCATACGCCTCATTTCGACGATTTTCGTGTGCTATAGCACACCATTTTTTGGGTGATCCGGATTCCGACGTCAAAAATGCCAAATTTTTCGTGGACGTCCGTCAAGACCTTTTCTATGCATACGGTTGGCCATCACGGATTGTCCGGCCCATTTGGAGGGTCAAACGAGACCCAAAGCGAGCATACGCCTCATTTCGACGATTTTCGTGTGCTATAGCACACACCATTTTTTGGGTGATCCGGATTCCGACGTCAAAAATGCCAAATTTTTTCGTGGACATCCATCAAGACCTTGTCTATGCATATGGTTGGCCATCACGGATTGTCCAACCCATTTGGAGGGTCAAACGAGCCCCGAAGCGAGCATACGCCTCATTTCGACGATTTTCGTGTGCTATAGCACACCATTTTTTGGGTGATCCGGATTCCGACGTCAAAAATGCCAAATTTTTCGTGGACGTCCGTCAAGACCTTGTCTATGCATACGGTTGGCCATCACGGATTGTCCGGCCCATTTGGAGGGTCAAACGAGCCCCGAAGCGAGCATACGCCTCATTTCGACGATTTTCGTGTGCTATAGCACACCATTTTTTGGGTGATCCGGATTCCGACGTCAAAAATGCCAAATTTTTTCGTGGACATCCGTCAAGACCTTGTCTATGCATACGGTTGGCCATCACGGATTGTCCGGCCCATTTGGAGGGTCAAACGAGCCCCGAAGCGAGCATACGCCTCATTTCGACGATTTTCGTGTGCTATAGCACACCATTTTTGGGTGATCCGGATTCCGACGTCAAAAATGCCAAATTTTTTCGGGGACGTCCGTCAAGACCTTGTCTATGCATACGGTTGGCCATCACGGATTGTCCGGCCCATTTGGAGGGTCAAACGAGCCCCGAAGCGAGCATACGCCTCATTTCGACGATTTTCGTGTGCTATAGCACACCATTTTTTGGGTGATCCGGATTCCGACGTCAAAAATGCCAAATTTTTTCGTGGACGTCCGTCAAGACCTTGTCTATGCATACGGTTGGCCATCACGGATTGTCCGGCCCATTTGGAGGGTCAAACGAGCCCCGAAGCGAGCATACGCCTCATTTCGACGATTTTCGTGTGCTATAGCACACCATTTTTTGGGTGATCCGGATTCCGACGTCAAAAATGCCAAATTTTTTCGTGGACGTCCGTCAAGACCTTGTCTATGCATACGGTTGGCCATCACGGATTGTCCGGCCCATTTGGAGGGTCAAACGAGCCCCGAAGCGAGCATACGCCTCATTTCGACGATTTTCGTGTGCTATAGCACACCATTTTTTGGGTGATCCGGATTCCGACGTCAAAAATGCCAATTTTTTCGTGGACGTCCGTCAAGACCTTGTCTATGCATACGGTTGGCCATCACGGATTGTCCGGCCATTTGGAGGGTCAAACGAGCCCCGAAGCGAGCATACGCCTCATTTCGACGATTTTCGTGTGCTATAGCACACCATTTTTTGGGTGATCCGGATTCCGACGTCAAAAATGCCAAATTTTTCGTGGACGTCCGTCAAGACCTTGTCTATGCATACGGTTGGCCATCACGGATTGTCCGGCCCATTTGGAGGGTCAAACGAGCCCCGAAGCGAGCATACGCCTCATTCGACGATTTTCGTGTGCTATAGCACACCATTTTTTGGGTGATCCGGATTCCGACGTCAAAAATGCCAAATTTTTTCGTGGACGTCCGTCAAGACCTTGTCTATGCATACGGTTGGCCATCACGGATTGTCCGGCCCATTTGGAGGGTCAAACGAGCCCCGAAGCGAGCATACGCCTCATTTCGACGATTTTCGTGTGCTATAGCACACCATTTTTTGGGTGATCCGGATTCCGACGTCAAAAATGCCAAATTTTTTCGTGGACGTCCGTCAAGACCTTGTCTATGCATACGGTTGGCCATCACGGATTGTCCGGCCATTTGGAGGGTCAAACGAGCCCCGAAGCGAGCATACGCCTCATTTCGACGATTTTCGTGTGCTATAGCACACCATTTTTTGGGTGATCCGGATTCCGACGTCAAAAATGCCAAATTTTTTCGTGGACGTCCGTCAAGACCTTGTCTATGCATACGGTTGGCCATCACGGATTGTCCGGCCCATTTGGAGGGTCAAACGAGCCCCGAAGCGAGCATACGCCTCATTTCGACGATTTTCGTGTGCTATAGCACACCATTTTTTGGGTGATCCGGATTCCGACGTCAAAAATGCCAAATTTTTCGTGGACGTCCGTCAAGACCTTGTCTATGCATACGGTTGGCCATCACGGATTGTCCGGCCCATTTGGAGGGTCAAACGAGCCCCGAAGCGAGCATACGCCTCATTTCGACGATTTTCGTGTGCTATAGCACACCATTTTTTGGGTGATCCGGATTCCGACGTCAAAAATGCCAAATTTTTTCGTGGACGTCCGTCAAGACCTTGTCTATGCATACGGTTGGCCATCACGGATTGTCGGCCCATTTGGAGGGTCAAACGAGCCCCGAAGCGAGCATACGCCTCATTTCGACGATTTTCGTGTGCTATAGCACACCATTTTTGGGTGATCCGGATTCCGACGTCAAAAATGCCAAATTTTTCGTGGACGTCCGTCAAGACCTTGTCTATGCATACGGTTGGCCATCACGGATTGTCCGGCCCATTTGGAGGGTCAAACGAGCCCCGAAGCGAGCATACGCCTCATTTCGACGATTTTCGTGTGCTATAGCACACCATTTTTTGGGTGATCCGGATTCCGACGTCAAAAATGCCAAATTTTTTCGTGGACGTCCGTCAAGACCTTGTCTATGCATACGGTTGGCCATCACGGATTGTCCGGCCATTTGGAGGGTCAAACGAGCCCCGAAGCGAGCATACGCCTCATTTCGACGATTTTCGTGTGCTATAGCACACCATTTTTTGGGTGATCCGGATTCCGACGTCAAAAATGCCAAATTTTTTCGTGGACGTCCGTCAAGACCTTGTCTATGCATACGGTTGGCCATCACGGATTGTCCGGCCCATTTGGAGGGTCAAACGAGCCCCGAAGCGAGCATACGCCTCATTTCGACGATTTTCGTGTGCTATAGCACACCATTTTTTGGGTGATCCGGATTCCGACGTCAAAAATGCCAAATTTTTCGTGGACGTCCGTCAAGACCTTGTCTATGCATACGGTTGGCCATCACGGATTGTCCGGCCCATTTGGAGGGTCAAACGAGCCCCGAAGCGAGCATACGCCTCATTTCGACGATTTTCGTGTGCTATAGCACACCATTTTTTGGGTGATCCGGATTCCGACGTCAAAAATGCCAAATTTTTTCGTGGACGTCCGTCAAGACCTTGTCTATGCATACGGTTGGCCATCACGGATTGTCCGGCCCATTTGGAGGGTCAAACGAGCCCCGAAGCGAGCATACGCCTCATTTCGACGATTTTCGTGTGCTATAGCACACCATTTTTTGGGTGATCCGGATTCCGACGTCAAAAATGCCAAATTTTTTCGTGGACGTCCGTCAAGACCTTGTCTATGCATACGGTTGGCCATCACGGATTGTCCGGCCCATTTGGAGGGTCAAACGAGCCCCGAAGCGAGCATACGCCTCATTTCGACGATTTTCGTGTGCTATAGCACACCATTTTTTGGGTGATCCGGATTCCGACGTCAAAAATGCCAAATTTTTTCGTGGACGTCCGTCAAGACCTTGTCTATGCATACGGTTGGCCATCACGGATTGTCCGGCCATTTGGAGGGTCAAACGAGCCCGAAGCGAGCATACGCCTCATTTCGACGATTTTCGTGTGCTATAGCACACCATTTTTTGGGTGATCCGGATTCCGACGTCAAAAATGCCAAATTTTTTCGTGGACGTCCGTCAAGACCTTGTCTATGCATACGGTTGGCCATCACGGATTGTCCGGCCCATTTGGAGGGTCAAACGAGCCCCGAAGCGAGCATACGCCTCATTTCGACGATTTTCGTGTGCTATAGCACACCATTTTTTGGGTGATCCGGATTCCGACGTCAAAAATGCCAAATTTTTTCGTGGACGTCCGTCAAGACCTTGTCTATGCATACGGTTGGCCATCACGGATTGTCCGGCCCATTTGGAGGGTCAAACGAGCCCCGAAGCGAGCATACGCCTCATTTCGACGATTTTCGTGTGCTATAGCACACCATTTTTGGGTGATCCGGATTCCGACGTCAAAAATGCCAAATTTTTCGTGGACGTCCGTCAAGACCTTGTCTATGCATACGGTGGCCATCACGGATTGTCCGGCCCATTTGGAGGGTCAAACGAGCCCCGAAGCGAGCATACGCCTCATTTCGACGATTTTCGTGTGCTATAGCACACCATTTTTTGGGTGATCCGGATTCCCAAAATGCCAAACCCCCCAAGACCCCTAATCCCCCATCCGTCCAGAAATCCCCCCCCCATTCCCCCCTTCGACGACCCTCCCCGCCCACCAACCACCCTTTGGGTGATCCGGATTCCGACGTCAAAAATGCCAAATTTTTTCGTGGACGTCCGTCAAGACCTTGTCTATGCATACGGTTGGCCATCACGGATTGTCCGGCCCAATTTGGAGGGTCAAACGAGCCCCGAAGCGAGCATACGCCTCATTTCGACGATTTTCGTGTGCTATAGCACACCATTTTTTGGGTGATCCGGATTCCGACGTCAAAAATGCCAAATTTTTTCGTGGACGTCCGTCAAGACCTTGTCTATGCATACGGTTGGCCATCACGGATTGTCCGGCCCATTTGGAGGGTCAAACGAGCCCCGAAGCGAGCATACGCCTCATTTCGACGATTTTCGTGTGCTATAGCACACCATTTTTTGGGTGATCCGGATTCCGACGTCAAAAATGCCAAATTTTTTCGTGGACGTCCGTCAAGACCTTGTCTATGCATACGGTTGGCCATCACGGATTGTCCGGCCCATTTGGAGGGTCAAACGAGCCCCGAAGCGAGCATACGCCTCATTTCGACGATTTTCGTGTGCTATAGCACACCATTTTTTGGGTGATCCGGATTCCGACGTCAAAAATGCCAAATTTTTTCGTGGACGTCCGTCAAGACCTTGTCTATGCATACGGTTGGCCATCACGGATTGTCCGGCCCATTGGAGGGTCAAACGAGCCCCGAAGCGAGCATACGCCTCATTTCGACGATTTTCGTGTGCTATAGCACACCATTTTTGGGTGATCCGGATTCCGACGTCAAAAATGCCAAATTTTTTCGTGGACGTCCGTCAAGACCTTGTCTATGCATACGGTTGGCCATCACGGATTGTCCGCCCATTTGGAGGGTCAAACGAGCCCCGAAGCGAGCATACGCCTCATTTCGACGATTTTCGTGTGCTATAGCACACCATTTTTTGGGTGATCCGGATTCCGACGTCAAAAATGCCAAATTTTTTCGTGGACGTCCGTCAAGACCTTGTCTATGCATACGGTTGGCCATCACGGATTGTCCGGCCCATTTGGAGGGTCAAACGAGCCCCGAAGCGAGCATACGCCTCATTTCGACGATTTTCGTGTGCTATAGCACACCATTTTTGGGTGATCCGGATTCCGACGTCAAAAATGCCAAATTTTTTCGTGGACGTCCGTCAAGACCTTGTCTATGCATACGGTTGGCCATCACGGATTGTCCGGCCCATTTGGAGGGTCAAACGAGCCCCGAAGCGAGCATACGCCTCATTTCGACGATTTTCGTGTGCTATAGCACACCATTTTTTGGGTGATCCGGATTCCGACGTCAAAAATGCCAAATTTTTTCGTGGACGTCCGTCAAGACCTTGTCTATGCATACGGTTGGCCATCACGGATTGTCCGGCCCATTTGGAGGGTCAAACGAGCCCCGAAGCGAGCATACGCCTCATTTCGACGATTTTCGTGTGCTATAGCACACCATTTTTTGGGTGATCCGGATTCCGACGTCAAAAATGCCAAATTTTTTCGTGGACGTCCGTCAAGACCTTGTCTATGCATACGGTTGGCCATCACGGATTGTCCGGCCCATTTGGAGGGTCAAACGAGCCCCGAAGCGAGCATACGCCTCATTTCGACGATTTTCGTGTGCTATAGCACACCATTTTTTGGGTGATCCGGATTCCGACGTCAAAAATGCCAAATTTTTTCGTGGACGTCCGTCAAGACCTTGTCTATGCATACGGTTGGCCATCACGGATTGTCCGGCCCATTTGGAGGGTCAAACGAGCCCCGAAGCGAGCATACGCCTCATTTCGACGATTTTCGTGTGCTATAGCACACCATTTTTTGGGTGATCCGGATTCCGACGTCAAAAATGCCAAATTTTTTCGTGGACGTCCGTCAAGACCTTGTCTATGCATACGGTTGGCCATCACGGATTGTCCGGCCCATTTGGAGGGTCAAACGAGCCCCGAAGCGAGCATACGCCTCATTTCGACGATTTTCGTGTGCTATAGCACACCATTTTTTGGGTGATCCGGATTCCGACGTCAAAAATGCCAAATTTTTTCGTGGACGTCCGTCAAGACCTTGTCTATGCATACGGTTGGCCATCACGGATTGTCCGGCCCATTTGGAGGGTCAAACGAGCCCCGAAGCGAGCATACGCCTCATTTCGACGATTTTCGTGTGCTATAGCACACCATTTTTTGGGTGATCCGGATTCCGACGTCAAAAATGCCAAATTTTTTCGTGGACGTCCGTCAAGACCTTGTCTATGCATACGGTTGGCCATCACGGATTGTCCGGCCCATTTGGAGGGTCAAACGAGCCCCGAAGCGAGCATACGCCTCATTTCGACGATTTTCGTGTGCTATAGCACACCATTTTTTGGGTGATCCGGATTCCGACGTCAAAAATGCCAAATTTTTTCGTGGACGTCCGTCAAGACCTTGTCTATGCATACGGTTGGCCATCACGGATTGTCCGGCCCATTTGGAGGGTCAAACGAGCCCCGAAGCGAGCATACGCCTCATTTCGACGATTTTCGTGTGCTATAGCACACCATTTTTTGGGTGATCCGGATTCCGACGTCAAAAATGCCAAATTTTTTCGTGGACGTCCGTCAAGACCTTGTCTATGCATACGGTTGGCCATCACGGATTGTCCGGCCCATTTGGAGGGTCAAACGAGCCCCGAAGCGAGCATACGCCTCATTTCGACGATTTTCGTGTGCTATAGCACACCATTTTTTGGGTGATCCGGATTCCGACGTCAAAAATGCCAAATTTTTTCGTGGACGTCCGTCAAGACCTTGTCTATGCATACGGTTGGCCATCACGGATTGTCCGGCCCATTTGGAGGGTCAAACGAGCCCCGAAGCGAGCATACGCCTCATTTCGACGATTTTCGTGTGCTATAGCACACCATTTTTTGGGTGATCCGGATTCCGACGTCAAAAATGCCAAATTTTTTCGTGGACGTCCGTCAAGACCTTGTCTATGCATACGGTTGGCCATCACGGATTGTCCGGCCCATTTGGAGGGTCAAACGAGCCCCGAAGCGAGCATACGCCTCATTTCGACGATTTTCGTGTGCTATAGCACACCATTTTTTGGGTGATCCGGATTCCGACGTCAAAAATGCCAAATTTTTTCGTGGACGTCCGTCAAGACCTTGTCTATGCATACGGTTGGCCATCACGGATTGTCCGGCCCATTTGGAGGGTCAAACGAGCCCCGAAGCGAGCATACGCCTCATTTCGACGATTTTCGTGTGCTATAGCACACCATTTTTTGGGTGATCCGGATTCCGACGTCAAAAATGCCAAATTTTTTCGTGGACGTCCGTCAAGACCTTGTCTATGCATACGGTTGGCCATCACGGATTGTCCGGCCCATTTGGAGGGTCAAACGAGCCCCGAAGCGAGCATACGCCTCATTTCGACGATTTTCGTGTGCTATAGCACACCATTTTTTGGGTGATCCGGATTCCGACGTCAAAAATGCCAAATTTTTTCGTGGACGTCCGTCAAGACCTTGTCTATGCATACGGTTGGCCATCACGGATTGTCCGGCCCATTTGGAGGGTCAAACGAGCCCCGAAGCGAGCATACGCCTCATTTCGACGATTTTCGTGTGCTATAGCACACCATTTTTTGGGTGATCCGGATTCCGACGTCAAAAATGCCAAATTTTTTCGTGGACGTCCGTCAAGACCTTGTCTATGCATACGGTTGGCCATCACGGATTGTCCGGCCCATTTGGAGGGTCAAACGAGCCCCGAAGCGAGCATACGCCTCATTTCGACGATTTTCGTGTGCTATAGCACACCATTTTTTGGGTGATCCGGATTCCGACGTCAAAAATGCCAAATTTTTTCGTGGACGTCCGTCAAGACCTTGTCTATGCATACGGTTGGCCATCACGGATTGTCCGGCCATTTGGAGGGTCAAACGAGCCCCGAAGCGAGCATACGCCTCATTTCGACGATTTTCGTGTGCTATAGCACACCATTTTTTGGGTGATCCGGATTCCGACGTCAAAAATGCCAAATTTTTTCGTGGACGTCCGTCAAGACCTTGTCTATGCATACGGTTGGCCATCACGGATTGTCCGGCCCATTTGGAGGGTCAAACGAGCCCCGAAGCGAGCATACGCCTCATTTCGACGATTTTCGTGTGCTATAGCACACCATTTTTTGGGTGATCCGGATTCCGACGTCAAAAATGCCAAATTTTTTCGTGGACGTCCGTCAAGACCTTGTCTATGCATACGGTTGGCCATCACGGATTGTCCGGCCCATTTGGAGGGTCAAACGAGCCCCGAAGCGAGCATACGCCTCATTTCGACGATTTTCGTGTGCTATAGCACACCATTTTTTGGGTGATCCGGATTCCGACGTCAAAAATGCCAAATTTTTTCGTGGACGTCCGTCAAGACCTTGTCTATGCATACGGTTGGCCATCACGGATTGTCCGGCCCATTTGGAGGGTCAAACGAGCCCCGAAGCGAGCATACGCCTCATTTCGACGATTTTCGTGTGCTATAGCACACCATTTTTTGGGTGATCCGGATTCCGACGTCAAAAATGCCAAATTTTTTCGTGGACGTCCGTCAAGACCTTGTCTATGCATACGGTTGGCCATCACGGATTGTCCGGCCCATTTGGAGGGTCAAACGAGCCCCGAAGCGAGCATACGCCTCATTTCGACGATTTTCGTGTGCTATAGCACACCATTTTTTGGGTGATCCGGATTCCGACGTCAAAAATGCCAAATTTTTTCGTGGACGTCCGTCAAGACCTTGTCTATGCATACGGTTGGCCATCACGGATTGTCCGGCCCATTTGGAGGGTCAAACGAGCCCCGAAGCGAGCATACGCCTCATTTCGACGATTTTCGTGTGCTATAGCACACCATTTTTTGGGTGATCCGGATTCCGACGTCAAAAATGCCAAATTTTTTCGTGGACGTCCGTCAAGACCTTGTCTATGCATACGGTTGGCCATCACGGATTGTCCGGCCCATTTGGAGGGTCAAACGAGCCCCGAAGCGAGCATACGCCTCATTTCGACGATTTTCGTGTGCTATAGCACACCATTTTTTGGGTGATCCGGATTCCGACGTCAAAAATGCCAAATTTTTTCGTGGACGTCCGTCAAGACCTTGTCTATGCATACGGTTGGCCATCACGGATTGTCCGGCCCATTTGGAGGGTCAAACGAGCCCCGAAGCGAGCATACGCCTCATTTCGACGATTTTCGTGTGCTATAGCACACCATTTTTTGGGTGATCCGGATTCCGACGTCAAAAATGCCAAATTTTTTCGTGGACGTCCGTCAAGACCTTGTCTATGCATACGGTTGGCCATCACGGATTGTCCGGCCCATTTGGAGGGTCAAACGAGCCCCGAAGCGAGCATACGCCTCATTTCGACGATTTTCGTGTGCTATAGCACACCATTTTTTGGGTGATCCGGATTCCGACGTCAAAAATGCCAAATTTTTTCGTGGACGTCCGTCAAGACCTTGTCTATGCATACGGTTGGCCATCACGGATTGTCCGGCCCATTTGGAGGGTCAAACGAGCCCCGAAGCGAGCATACGCCTCATTTCGACGATTTTCGTGTGCTATAGCACACCATTTTTTGGGTGATCCGGATTCCGACGTCAAAAATGCCAAATTTTTTCGTGGACGTCCGTCAAGACCTTGTCTATGCATACGGTTGGCCATCACGGATTGTCCGGCCCATTTGGAGGGTCAAACGAGCCCCGAAGCGAGCATACGCCTCATTTCGACGATTTTCGTGTGCTATAGCACACCATTTTTTGGGTGATCCGGATTCCGACGTCAAAAATGCCAAATTTTTTCGTGGACGTCCGTCAAGACCTTGTCTATGCATACGGTTGGCCATCACGGATTGTCCGGCCCATTTGGAGGGTCAAACGAGCCCCGAAGCGAGCATACGCCTCATTTCGACGATTTTCGTGTGCTATAGCACACCATTTTTTGGGTGATCCGGATTCCGACGTCAAAAATGCCAAATTTTTTCGTGGACGTCCGTCAAGACCTTGTCTATGCATACGGTTGGCCATCACGGATTGTCCGGCCCATTTGGAGGGTCAAACGAGCCCCGAAGCGAGCATACGCCTCATTTCGACGATTTTCGTGTGCTATAGCACACCATTTTTTGGGTGATCCGGATTCCGACGTCAAAAATGCCAAATTTTTTCGTGGACGTCCGTCAAGACCTTGTCTATGCATACGGTTGGCCATCACGGATTGTCCGGCCCATTTGGAGGGTCAAACGAGCCCCGAAGCGAGCATACGCCTCATTTCGACGATTTTCGTGTGCTATAGCACACCATTTTTTGGGTGATCCGGATTCCGACGTCAAAAATGCCAAATTTTTTCGTGGACGTCCGTCAAGACCTTGTCTATGCATACGGTTGGCCATCACGGATTGTCCGGCCCATTTGGAGGGTCAAACGAGCCCCGAAGCGAGCATACGCCTCATTTCGACGATTTTCGTGTGCTATAGCACACCATTTTTTGGGTGATCCGGATTCCGACGTCAAAAATGCCAAATTTTTTCGTGGACGTCCGTCAAGACCTTGTCTATGCATACGGTTGGCCATCACGGATTGTCCGGCCCATTTGGAGGGTCAAACGAGCCCCGAAGCGAGCATACGCCTCATTTCGACGATTTTCGTGTGCTATAGCACACCATTTTTTGGGTGATCCGGATTCCGACGTCAAAAATGCCAAATTTTTTCGTGGACGTCCGTCAAGACCTTGTCTATGCATACGGTTGGCCATCACGGATTGTCCGGCCCATTTGGAGGGTCAAACGAGCCCCGAAGCGAGCATACGCCTCATTTCGACGATTTTCGTGTGCTATAGCACACCATTTTTTGGGTGATCCGGATTCCGACGTCAAAAATGCCAAATTTTTTCGTGGACGTCCGTCAAGACCTTGTCTATGCATACGGTTGGCCATCACGGATTGTCCGGCCCATTTGGAGGGTCAAACGAGCCCCGAAGCGAGCATACGCCTCATTTCGACGATTTTCGTGTGCTATAGCACACCATTTTTTGGGTGATCCGGATTCCGACGTCAAAAATGCCAAATTTTTTCGTGGACGTCCGTCAAGACCTTGTCTATGCATACGGTTGGCCATCACGGATTGTCCGGCCCATTTGGAGGGTCAAACGAGCCCCGAAGCGAGCATACGCCTCATTTCGACGATTTTCGTGTGCTATAGCACACCATTTTTTGGGTGATCCGGATTCCGACGTCAAAAATGCCAAATTTTTTCGTGGACGTCCGTCAAGACCTTGTCTATGCATACGGTTGGCCATCACGGATTGTCCGGCCCATTTGGAGGGTCAAACGAGCCCCGAAGCGAGCATACGCCTCATTTCGACGATTTTCGTGTGCTATAGCACACCATTTTTTGGGTGATCCGGATTCCGACGTCAAAAATGCCAAATTTTTTCGTGGACGTCCGTCAAGACCTTGTCTATGCATACGGTTGGCCATCACGGATTGTCCGGCCCATTTGGAGGGTCAAACGAGCCCCGAAGCGAGCATACGCCTCATTTCGACGATTTTCGTGTGCTATAGCACACCATTTTTTGGGTGATCCGGATTCCGACGTCAAAAATGCCAAATTTTTTCGTGGACGTCCGTCAAGACCTTGTCTATGCATACGGTTGGCCATCACGGATTGTCCGGCCCATTTGGAGGGTCAAACGAGCCCCGAAGCGAGCATACGCCTCATTTCGACGATTTTCGTGTGCTATAGCACACCATTTTTTGGGTGATCCGGATTCCGACGTCAAAAATGCCAAATTTTTTCGTGGACGTCCGTCAAGACCTTGTCTATGCATACGGTTGGCCATCACGGATTGTCCGGCCCATTTGGAGGGTCAAACGAGCCCCGAAGCGAGCATACGCCTCATTTCGACGATTTTCGTGTGCTATAGCACACCATTTTTTGGGTGATCCGGATTCCGACGTCAAAAATGCCAAATTTTTTCGTGGACGTCCGTCAAGACCTTGTCTATGCATACGGTTGGCCATCACGGATTGTCCGGCCCATTTGGAGGGTCAAACGAGCCCCGAAGCGAGCATACGCCTCATTTCGACGATTTTCGTGTGCTATAGCACACCATTTTTTGGGTGATCCGGATTCCGACGTCAAAAATGCCAAATTTTTTCGTGGACGTCCGTCAAGACCTTGTCTATGCATACGGTTGGCCATCACGGATTGTCCGGCCCATTTGGAGGGTCAAACGAGCCCCGAAGCGAGCATACGCCTCATTTCGACGATTTTCGTGTGCTATAGCACACCATTTTTTGGGTGATCCGGATTCCGACGTCAAAAATGCCAAATTTTTTCGTGGACGTCCGTCAAGACCTTGTCTATGCATACGGTTGGCCATCACGGATTGTCCGGCCCATTTGGAGGGTCAAACGAGCCCCGAAGCGAGCATACGCCTCATTTCGACGATTTTCGTGTGCTATAGCACACCATTTTTTGGGTGATCCGGATTCCGACGTCAAAAATGCCAAATTTTTTCGTGGACGTCCGTCAAGACCTTGTCTATGCATACGGTTGGCCATCACGGATTGTCCGGCCCATTTGGAGGGTCAAACGAGCCCCGAAGCGAGCATACGCCTCATTTCGACGATTTTCGTGTGCTATAGCACACCATTTTTTGGGTGATCCGGATTCCGACGTCAAAAATGCCAAATTTTTTCGTGGACGTCCGTCAAGACCTTGTCTATGCATACGGTTGGCCATCACGGATTGTCCGGCCCATTTGGAGGGTCAAACGAGCCCCGAAGCGAGCATACGCCTCATTTCGACGATTTTCGTGTGCTATAGCACACCATTTTTTGGGTGATCCGGATTCCGACGTCAAAAATGCCAAATTTTTTCGTGGACGTCCGTCAAGACCTTGTCTATGCATACGGTTGGCCATCACGGATTGTCCGGCCCATTTGGAGGGTCAAACGAGCCCCGAAGCGAGCATACGCCTCATTTCGACGATTTTCGTGTGCTATAGCACACCATTTTTTGGGTGATCCGGATTCCGACGTCAAAAATGCCAAATTTTTTCGTGGACGTCCGTCAAGACCTTGTCTATGCATACGGTTGGCCATCACGGATTGTCCGGCCCATTTGGAGGGTCAAACGAGCCCCGAAGCGAGCATACGCCTCATTTCGACGATTTTCGTGTGCTATAGCACACCATTTTTTGGGTGATCCGGATTCCGACGTCAAAAATGCCAAATTTTTTCGTGGACGTCCGTCAAGACCTTGTCTATGCATACGGTTGGCCATCACGGATTGTCCGGCCCATTTGGAGGGTCAAACGAGCCCCGAAGCGAGCATACGCCTCATTTCGACGATTTTCGTGTGCTATAGCACACCATTTTTTGGGTGATCCGGATTCCGACGTCAAAAATGCCAAATTTTTTCGTGGACGTCCGTCAAGACCTTGTCTATGCATACGGTTGGCCATCACGGATTGTCCGGCCCATTTGGAGGGTCAAACGAGCCCCGAAGCGAGCATACGCCTCATTTCGACGATTTTCGTGTGCTATAGCACACCATTTTTTGGGTGATCCGGATTCCGACGTCAAAAATGCCAAATTTTTTCGTGGACGTCCGTCAAGACCTTGTCTATGCATACGGTTGGCCATCACGGATTGTCCGGCCCATTTGGAGGGTCAAACGAGCCCCGAAGCGAGCATACGCCTCATTTCGACGATTTTCGTGTGCTATAGCACACCATTTTTTGGGTGATCCGGATTCCGACGTCAAAAATGCCAAATTTTTTCGTGGACGTCCGTCAAGACCTTGTCTATGCATACGGTTGGCCATCACGGATTGTCCGGCCCATTTGGAGGGTCAAACGAGCCCCGAAGCGAGCATACGCCTCATTTCGACGATTTTCGTGTGCTATAGCACACCATTTTTTGGGTGATCCGGATTCCGACGTCAAAAATGCCAAATTTTTTCGTGGACGTCCGTCAAGACCTTGTCTATGCATACGGTTGGCCATCACGGATTGTCCGGCCCATTTGGAGGGTCAAACGAGCCCCGAAGCGAGCATACGCCTCATTTCGACGATTTTCGTGTGCTATAGCACACCATTTTTTGGGTGATCCGGATTCCGACGTCAAAAATGCCAAATTTTTTCGTGGACGTCCGTCAAGACCTTGTCTATGCATACGGTTGGCCATCACGGATTGTCCGGCCCATTTGGAGGGTCAAACGAGCCCCGAAGCGAGCATACGCCTCATTTCGACGATTTTCGTGTGCTATAGCACACCATTTTTTGGGTGATCCGGATTCCGACGTCAAAAATGCCAAATTTTTTCGTGGACGTCCGTCAAGACCTTGTCTATGCATACGGTTGGCCATCACGGATTGTCCGGCCCATTTGGAGGGTCAAACGAGCCCCGAAGCGAGCATACGCCTCATTTCGACGATTTTCGTGTGCTATAGCACACCATTTTTTGGGTGATCCGGATTCCGACGTCAAAAATGCCAAATTTTTTCGTGGACGTCCGTCAAGACCTTGTCTATGCATACGGTTGGCCATCACGGATTGTCCGGCCCATTTGGAGGGTCAAACGAGCCCCGAAGCGAGCATACGCCTCATTTCGACGATTTTCGTGTGCTATAGCACACCATTTTTTGGGTGATCCGGATTCCGACGTCAAAAATGCCAAATTTTTTCGTGGACGTCCGTCAAGACCTTGTCTATGCATACGGTTGGCCATCACGGATTGTCCGGCCCATTTGGAGGGTCAAACGAGCCCCGAAGCGAGCATACGCCTCATTTCGACGATTTTCGTGTGCTATAGCACACCATTTTTTGGGTGATCCGGATTCCGACGTCAAAAATGCCAAATTTTTTCGTGGACGTCCGTCAAGACCTTGTCTATGCATACGGTTGGCCATCACGGATTGTCCGGCCCATTTGGAGGGTCAAACGAGCCCCGAAGCGAGCATACGCCTCATTTCGACGATTTTCGTGTGCTATAGCACACCATTTTTTGGGTGATCCGGATTCCGACGTCAAAAATGCCAAATTTTTTCGTGGACGTCCGTCAAGACCTTGTCTATGCATACGGTTGGCCATCACGGATTGTCCGGCCCATTTGGAGGGTCAAACGAGCCCCGAAGCGAGCATACGCCTCATTTCGACGATTTTCGTGTGCTATAGCACACCATTTTTTGGGTGATCCGGATTCCGACGTCAAAAATGCCAAATTTTTTCGTGGACGTCCGTCAAGACCTTGTCTATGCATACGGTTGGCCATCACGGATTGTCCGGCCCATTTGGAGGGTCAAACGAGCCCCGAAGCGAGCATACGCCTCATTTCGACGATTTTCGTGTGCTATAGCACACCATTTTTTGGGTGATCCGGATTCCGACGTCAAAAATGCCAAATTTTTTCGTGGACGTCCGTCAAGACCTTGTCTATGCATACGGTTGGCCATCACGGATTGTCCGGCCCATTTGGAGGGTCAAACGAGCCCCGAAGCGAGCATACGCCTCATTTCGACGATTTTCGTGTGCTATAGCACACCATTTTTTGGGTGATCCGGATTCCGACGTCAAAAATGCCAAATTTTTTCGTGGACGTCCGTCAAGACCTTGTCTATGCATACGGTTGGCCATCACGGATTGTCCGGCCCATTTGGAGGGTCAAACGAGCCCCGAAGCGAGCATACGCCTCATTTCGACGATTTTCGTGTGCTATAGCACACCATTTTTTGGGTGATCCGGATTCCGACGTCAAAAATGCCAAATTTTTTCGTGGACGTCCGTCAAGACCTTGTCTATGCATACGGTTGGCCATCACGGATTGTCCGGCCCATTTGGAGGGTCAAACGAGCCCCGAAGCGAGCATACGCCTCATTTCGACGATTTTCGTGTGCTATAGCACACCATTTTTTGGGTGATCCGGATTCCGACGTCAAAAATGCCAAATTTTTTCGTGGACGTCCGTCAAGACCTTGTCTATGCATACGGTTGGCCATCACGGATTGTCCGGCCCATTTGGAGGGTCAAACGAGCCCCGAAGCGAGCATACGCCTCATTTCGACGATTTTCGTGTGCTATAGCACACCATTTTTTGGGTGATCCGGATTCCGACGTCAAAAATGCCAAATTTTTTCGTGGACGTCCGTCAAGACCTTGTCTATGCATACGGTTGGCCATCACGGATTGTCCGGCCCATTTGGAGGGTCAAACGAGCCCCGAAGCGAGCATACGCCTCATTTCGACGATTTTCGTGTGCTATAGCACACCATTTTTTGGGTGATCCGGATTCCGACGTCAAAAATGCCAAATTTTTTCGTGGACGTCCGTCAAGACCTTGTCTATGCATACGGTTGGCCATCACGGATTGTCCGGCCCATTTGGAGGGTCAAACGAGCCCCGAAGCGAGCATACGCCTCATTTCGACGATTTTCGTGTGCTATAGCACACCATTTTTTGGGTGATCCGGATTCCGACGTCAAAAATGCCAAATTTTTTCGTGGACGTCCGTCAAGACCTTGTCTATGCATACGGTTGGCCATCACGGATTGTCCGGCCCATTTGGAGGGTCAAACGAGCCCCGAAGCGAGCATACGCCTCATTTCGACGATTTTCGTGTGCTATAGCACACCATTTTTTGGGTGATCCGGATTCCGACGTCAAAAATGCCAAATTTTTTCGTGGACGTCCGTCAAGACCTTGTCTATGCATACGGTTGGCCATCACGGATTGTCCGGCCCATTTGGAGGGTCAAACGAGCCCCGAAGCGAGCATACGCCTCATTTCGACGATTTTCGTGTGCTATAGCACACCATTTTTTGGGTGATCCGGATTCCGACGTCAAAAATGCCAAATTTTTTCGTGGACGTCCGTCAAGACCTTGTCTATGCATACGGTTGGCCATCACGGATTGTCCGGCCCATTTGGAGGGTCAAACGAGCCCCGAAGCGAGCATACGCCTCATTTCGACGATTTTCGTGTGCTATAGCACACCATTTTTTGGGTGATCCGGATTCCGACGTCAAAAATGCCAAATTTTTTCGTGGACGTCCGTCAAGACCTTGTCTATGCATACGGTTGGCCATCACGGATTGTCCGGCCCATTTGGAGGGTCAAACGAGCCCCGAAGCGAGCATACGCCTCATTTCGACGATTTTCGTGTGCTATAGCACACCATTTTTTGGGTGATCCGGATTCCGACGTCAAAAATGCCAAATTTTTTCGTGGACGTCCGTCAAGACCTTGTCTATGCATACGGTTGGCCATCACGGATTGTCCGGCCCATTTGGAGGGTCAAACGAGCCCCGAAGCGAGCATACGCCTCATTTCGACGATTTTCGTGTGCTATAGCACACCATTTTTTGGGTGATCCGGATTCCGACGTCAAAAATGCCAAATTTTTTCGTGGACGTCCGTCAAGACCTTGTCTATGCATACGGTTGGCCATCACGGATTGTCCGGCCCATTTGGAGGGTCAAACGAGCCCCGAAGCGAGCATACGCCTCATTTCGACGATTTTCGTGTGCTATAGCACACCATTTTTTGGGTGATCCGGATTCCGACGTCAAAAATGCCAAATTTTTTCGTGGACGTCCGTCAAGACCTTGTCTATGCATACGGTTGGCCATCACGGATTGTCCGGCCCATTTGGAGGGTCAAACGAGCCCCGAAGCGAGCATACGCCTCATTTCGACGATTTTCGTGTGCTATAGCACACCATTTTTTGGGTGATCCGGATTCCGACGTCAAAAATGCCAAATTTTTTCGTGGACGTCCGTCAAGACCTTGTCTATGCATACGGTTGGCCATCACGGATTGTCCGGCCCATTTGGAGGGTCAAACGAGCCCCGAAGCGAGCATACGCCTCATTTCGACGATTTTCGTGTGCTATAGCACACCATTTTTTGGGTGATCCGGATTCCGACGTCAAAAATGCCAAATTTTTTCGTGGACGTCCGTCAAGACCTTGTCTATGCATACGGTTGGCCATCACGGATTGTCCGGCCCATTTGGAGGGTCAAACGAGCCCCGAAGCGAGCATACGCCTCATTTCGACGATTTTCGTGTGCTATAGCACACCATTTTTTGGGTGATCCGGATTCCGACGTCAAAAATGCCAAATTTTTTCGTGGACGTCCGTCAAGACCTTGTCTATGCATACGGTTGGCCATCACGGATTGTCCGGCCCATTTGGAGGGTCAAACGAGCCCCGAAGCGAGCATACGCCTCATTTCGACGATTTTCGTGTGCTATAGCACACCATTTTTTGGGTGATCCGGATTCCGACGTCAAAAATGCCAAATTTTTTCGTGGACGTCCGTCAAGACCTTGTCTATGCATACGGTTGGCCATCACGGATTGTCCGGCCCATTTGGAGGGTCAAACGAGCCCCGAAGCGAGCATACGCCTCATTTCGACGATTTTCGTGTGCTATAGCACACCATTTTTTGGGTGATCCGGATTCCGACGTCAAAAATGCCAAATTTTTTCGTGGACGTCCGTCAAGACCTTGTCTATGCATACGGTTGGCCATCACGGATTGTCCGGCCCATTTGGAGGGTCAAACGAGCCCCGAAGCGAGCATACGCCTCATTTCGACGATTTTCGTGTGCTATAGCACACCATTTTTTGGGTGATCCGGATTCCGACGTCAAAAATGCCAAATTTTTTCGTGGACGTCCGTCAAGACCTTGTCTATGCATACGGTTGGCCATCACGGATTGTCCGGCCCATTTGGAGGGTCAAACGAGCCCCGAAGCGAGCATACGCCTCATTTCGACGATTTTCGTGTGCTATAGCACACCATTTTTTGGGTGATCCGGATTCCGACGTCAAAAATGCCAAATTTTTTCGTGGACGTCCGTCAAGACCTTGTCTATGCATACGGTTGGCCATCACGGATTGTCCGGCCCATTTGGAGGGTCAAACGAGCCCCGAAGCGAGCATACGCCTCATTTCGACGATTTTCGTGTGCTATAGCACACCATTTTTTGGGTGATCCGGATTCCGACGTCAAAAATGCCAAATTTTTTCGTGGACGTCCGTCAAGACCTTGTCTATGCATACGGTTGGCCATCACGGATTGTCCGGCCCATTTGGAGGGTCAAACGAGCCCCGAAGCGAGCATACGCCTCATTTCGACGATTTTCGTGTGCTATAGCACACCATTTTTTGGGTGATCCGGATTCCGACGTCAAAAATGCCAAATTTTTTCGTGGACGTCCGTCAAGACCTTGTCTATGCATACGGTTGGCCATCACGGATTGTCCGGCCCATTTGGAGGGTCAAACGAGCCCCGAAGCGAGCATACGCCTCATTTCGACGATTTTCGTGTGCTATAGCACACCATTTTTTGGGTGATCCGGATTCCGACGTCAAAAATGCCAAATTTTTTCGTGGACGTCCGTCAAGACCTTGTCTATGCATACGGTTGGCCATCACGGATTGTCCGGCCCATTTGGAGGGTCAAACGAGCCCCGAAGCGAGCATACGCCTCATTTCGACGATTTTCGTGTGCTATAGCACACCATTTTTTGGGTGATCCGGATTCCGACGTCAAAAATGCCAAATTTTTTCGTGGACGTCCGTCAAGACCTTGTCTATGCATACGGTTGGCCATCACGGATTGTCCGGCCCATTTGGAGGGTCAAACGAGCCCCGAAGCGAGCATACGCCTCATTTCGACGATTTTCGTGTGCTATAGCACACCATTTTTTGGGTGATCCGGATTCCGACGTCAAAAATGCCAAATTTTTTCGTGGACGTCCGTCAAGACCTTGTCTATGCATACGGTTGGCCATCACGGATTGTCCGGCCCATTTGGAGGGTCAAACGAGCCCCGAAGCGAGCATACGCCTCATTTCGACGATTTTCGTGTGCTATAGCACACCATTTTTTGGGTGATCCGGATTCCGACGTCAAAAATGCCAAATTTTTTCGTGGACGTCCGTCAAGACCTTGTCTATGCATACGGTTGGCCATCACGGATTGTCCGGCCCATTTGGAGGGTCAAACGAGCCCCGAAGCGAGCATACGCCTCATTTCGACGATTTTCGTGTGCTATAGCACACCATTTTTTGGGTGATCCGGATTCCGACGTCAAAAATGCCAAATTTTTTCGTGGACGTCCGTCAAGACCTTGTCTATGCATACGGTTGGCCATCACGGATTGTCCGGCCCATTTGGAGGGTCAAACGAGCCCCGAAGCGAGCATACGCCTCATTTCGACGATTTTCGTGTGCTATAGCACACCATTTTTTGGGTGATCCGGATTCCGACGTCAAAAATGCCAAATTTTTTCGTGGACGTCCGTCAAGACCTTGTCTATGCATACGGTTGGCCATCACGGATTGTCCGGCCCATTTGGAGGGTCAAACGAGCCCCGAAGCGAGCATACGCCTCATTTCGACGATTTTCGTGTGCTATAGCACACCATTTTTTGGGTGATCCGGATTCCGACGTCAAAAATGCCAAATTTTTTCGTGGACGTCCGTCAAGACCTTGTCTATGCATACGGTTGGCCATCACGGATTGTCCGGCCCATTTGGAGGGTCAAACGAGCCCCGAAGCGAGCATACGCCTCATTTCGACGATTTTCGTGTGCTATAGCACACCATTTTTTGGGTGATCCGGATTCCGACGTCAAAAATGCCAAATTTTTTCGTGGACGTCCGTCAAGACCTTGTCTATGCATACGGTTGGCCATCACGGATTGTCCGGCCCATTTGGAGGGTCAAACGAGCCCCGAAGCGAGCATACGCCTCATTTCGACGATTTTCGTGTGCTATAGCACACCATTTTTTGGGTGATCCGGATTCCGACGTCAAAAATGCCAAATTTTTTCGTGGACGTCCGTCAAGACCTTGTCTATGCATACGGTTGGCCATCACGGATTGTCCGGCCCATTTGGAGGGTCAAACGAGCCCCGAAGCGAGCATACGCCTCATTTCGACGATTTTCGTGTGCTATAGCACACCATTTTTTGGGTGATCCGGATTCCGACGTCAAAAATGCCAAATTTTTTCGTGGACGTCCGTCAAGACCTTGTCTATGCATACGGTTGGCCATCACGGATTGTCCGGCCCATTTGGAGGGTCAAACGAGCCCCGAAGCGAGCATACGCCTCATTTCGACGATTTTCGTGTGCTATAGCACACCATTTTTTGGGTGATCCGGATTCCGACGTCAAAAATGCCAAATTTTTTCGTGGACGTCCGTCAAGACCTTGTCTATGCATACGGTTGGCCATCACGGATTGTCCGGCCCATTTGGAGGGTCAAACGAGCCCCGAAGCGAGCATACGCCTCATTTCGACGATTTTCGTGTGCTATAGCACACCATTTTTTGGGTGATCCGGATTCCGACGTCAAAAATGCCAAATTTTTTCGTGGACGTCCGTCAAGACCTTGTCTATGCATACGGTTGGCCATCACGGATTGTCCGGCCCATTTGGAGGGTCAAACGAGCCCCGAAGCGAGCATACGCCTCATTTCGACGATTTTCGTGTGCTATAGCACACCATTTTTTGGGTGATCCGGATTCCGACGTCAAAAATGCCAAATTTTTTCGTGGACGTCCGTCAAGACCTTGTCTATGCATACGGTTGGCCATCACGGATTGTCCGGCCCATTTGGAGGGTCAAACGAGCCCCGAAGCGAGCATACGCCTCATTTCGACGATTTTCGTGTGCTATAGCACACCATTTTTTGGGTGATCCGGATTCCGACGTCAAAAATGCCAAATTTTTTCGTGGACGTCCGTCAAGACCTTGTCTATGCATACGGTTGGCCATCACGGATTGTCCGGCCCATTTGGAGGGTCAAACGAGCCCCGAAGCGAGCATACGCCTCATTTCGACGATTTTCGTGTGCTATAGCACACCATTTTTTGGGTGATCCGGATTCCGACGTCAAAAATGCCAAATTTTTTCGTGGACGTCCGTCAAGACCTTGTCTATGCATACGGTTGGCCATCACGGATTGTCCGGCCCATTTGGAGGGTCAAACGAGCCCCGAAGCGAGCATACGCCTCATTTCGACGATTTTCGTGTGCTATAGCACACCATTTTTTGGGTGATCCGGATTCCGACGTCAAAAATGCCAAATTTTTTCGTGGACGTCCGTCAAGACCTTGTCTATGCATACGGTTGGCCATCACGGATTGTCCGGCCCATTTGGAGGGTCAAACGAGCCCCGAAGCGAGCATACGCCTCATTTCGACGATTTTCGTGTGCTATAGCACACCATTTTTTGGGTGATCCGGATTCCGACGTCAAAAATGCCAAATTTTTTCGTGGACGTCCGTCAAGACCTTGTCTATGCATACGGTTGGCCATCACGGATTGTCCGGCCCATTTGGAGGGTCAAACGAGCCCCGAAGCGAGCATACGCCTCATTTCGACGATTTTCGTGTGCTATAGCACACCATTTTTTGGGTGATCCGGATTCCGACGTCAAAAATGCCAAATTTTTTCGTGGACGTCCGTCAAGACCTTGTCTATGCATACGGTTGGCCATCACGGATTGTCCGGCCCATTTGGAGGGTCAAACGAGCCCCGAAGCGAGCATACGCCTCATTTCGACGATTTTCGTGTGCTATAGCACACCATTTTTTGGGTGATCCGGATTCCGACGTCAAAAATGCCAAATTTTTTCGTGGACGTCCGTCAAGACCTTGTCTATGCATACGGTTGGCCATCACGGATTGTCCGGCCCATTTGGAGGGTCAAACGAGCCCCGAAGCGAGCATACGCCTCATTTCGACGATTTTCGTGTGCTATAGCACACCATTTTTTGGGTGATCCGGATTCCGACGTCAAAAATGCCAAATTTTTTCGTGGACGTCCGTCAAGACCTTGTCTATGCATACGGTTGGCCATCACGGATTGTCCGGCCCATTTGGAGGGTCAAACGAGCCCCGAAGCGAGCATACGCCTCATTTCGACGATTTTCGTGTGCTATAGCACACCATTTTTTGGGTGATCCGGATTCCGACGTCAAAAATGCCAAATTTTTTCGTGGACGTCCGTCAAGACCTTGTCTATGCATACGGTTGGCCATCACGGATTGTCCGGCCCATTTGGAGGGTCAAACGAGCCCCGAAGCGAGCATACGCCTCATTTCGACGATTTTCGTGTGCTATAGCACACCATTTTTTGGGTGATCCGGATTCCGACGTCAAAAATGCCAAATTTTTTCGTGGACGTCCGTCAAGACCTTGTCTATGCATACGGTTGGCCATCACGGATTGTCCGGCCCATTTGGAGGGTCAAACGAGCCCCGAAGCGAGCATACGCCTCATTTCGACGATTTTCGTGTGCTATAGCACACCATTTTTTGGGTGATCCGGATTCCGACGTCAAAAATGCCAAATTTTTTCGTGGACGTCCGTCAAGACCTTGTCTATGCATACGGTTGGCCATCACGGATTGTCCGGCCCATTTGGAGGGTCAAACGAGCCCCGAAGCGAGCATACGCCTCATTTCGACGATTTTCGTGTGCTATAGCACACCATTTTTTGGGTGATCCGGATTCCGACGTCAAAAATGCCAAATTTTTTCGTGGACGTCCGTCAAGACCTTGTCTATGCATACGGTTGGCCATCACGGATTGTCCGGCCCATTTGGAGGGTCAAACGAGCCCCGAAGCGAGCATACGCCTCATTTCGACGATTTTCGTGTGCTATAGCACACCATTTTTTGGGTGATCCGGATTCCGACGTCAAAAATGCCAAATTTTTTCGTGGACGTCCGTCAAGACCTTGTCTATGCATACGGTTGGCCATCACGGATTGTCCGGCCCATTTGGAGGGTCAAACGAGCCCCGAAGCGAGCATACGCCTCATTTCGACGATTTTCGTGTGCTATAGCACACCATTTTTTGGGTGATCCGGATTCCGACGTCAAAAATGCCAAATTTTTTCGTGGACGTCCGTCAAGACCTTGTCTATGCATACGGTTGGCCATCACGGATTGTCCGGCCCATTTGGAGGGTCAAACGAGCCCCGAAGCGAGCATACGCCTCATTTCGACGATTTTCGTGTGCTATAGCACACCATTTTTTGGGTGATCCGGATTCCGACGTCAAAAATGCCAAATTTTTTCGTGGACGTCCGTCAAGACCTTGTCTATGCATACGGTTGGCCATCACGGATTGTCCGGCCCATTTGGAGGGTCAAACGAGCCCCGAAGCGAGCATACGCCTCATTTCGACGATTTTCGTGTGCTATAGCACACCATTTTTTGGGTGATCCGGATTCCGACGTCAAAAATGCCAAATTTTTTCGTGGACGTCCGTCAAGACCTTGTCTATGCATACGGTTGGCCATCACGGATTGTCCGGCCCATTTGGAGGGTCAAACGAGCCCCGAAGCGAGCATACGCCTCATTTCGACGATTTTCGTGTGCTATAGCACACCATTTTTTGGGTGATCCGGATTCCGACGTCAAAAATGCCAAATTTTTTCGTGGACGTCCGTCAAGACCTTGTCTATGCATACGGTTGGCCATCACGGATTGTCCGGCCCATTTGGAGGGTCAAACGAGCCCCGAAGCGAGCATACGCCTCATTTCGACGATTTTCGTGTGCTATAGCACACCATTTTTTGGGTGATCCGGATTCCGACGTCAAAAATGCCAAATTTTTTCGTGGACGTCCGTCAAGACCTTGTCTATGCATACGGTTGGCCATCACGGATTGTCCGGCCCATTTGGAGGGTCAAACGAGCCCCGAAGCGAGCATACGCCTCATTTCGACGATTTTCGTGTGCTATAGCACACCATTTTTTGGGTGATCCGGATTCCGACGTCAAAAATGCCAAATTTTTTCGTGGACGTCCGTCAAGACCTTGTCTATGCATACGGTTGGCCATCACGGATTGTCCGGCCCATTTGGAGGGTCAAACGAGCCCCGAAGCGAGCATACGCCTCATTTCGACGATTTTCGTGTGCTATAGCACACCATTTTTTGGGTGATCCGGATTCCGACGTCAAAAATGCCAAATTTTTTCGTGGACGTCCGTCAAGACCTTGTCTATGCATACGGTTGGCCATCACGGATTGTCCGGCCCATTTGGAGGGTCAAACGAGCCCCGAAGCGAGCATACGCCTCATTTCGACGATTTTCGTGTGCTATAGCACACCATTTTTTGGGTGATCCGGATTCCGACGTCAAAAATGCCAAATTTTTTCGTGGACGTCCGTCAAGACCTTGTCTATGCATACGGTTGGCCATCACGGATTGTCCGGCCCATTTGGAGGGTCAAACGAGCCCCGAAGCGAGCATACGCCTCATTTCGACGATTTTCGTGTGCTATAGCACACCATTTTTTGGGTGATCCGGATTCCGACGTCAAAAATGCCAAATTTTTTCGTGGACGTCCGTCAAGACCTTGTCTATGCATACGGTTGGCCATCACGGATTGTCCGGCCCATTTGGAGGGTCAAACGAGCCCCGAAGCGAGCATACGCCTCATTTCGACGATTTTCGTGTGCTATAGCACACCATTTTTTGGGTGATCCGGATTCCGACGTCAAAAATGCCAAATTTTTTCGTGGACGTCCGTCAAGACCTTGTCTATGCATACGGTTGGCCATCACGGATTGTCCGGCCCATTTGGAGGGTCAAACGAGCCCCGAAGCGAGCATACGCCTCATTTCGACGATTTTCGTGTGCTATAGCACACCATTTTTTGGGTGATCCGGATTCCGACGTCAAAAATGCCAAATTTTTTCGTGGACGTCCGTCAAGACCTTGTCTATGCATACGGTTGGCCATCACGGATTGTCCGGCCCATTTGGAGGGTCAAACGAGCCCCGAAGCGAGCATACGCCTCATTTCGACGATTTTCGTGTGCTATAGCACACCATTTTTTGGGTGATCCGGATTCCGACGTCAAAAATGCCAAATTTTTTCGTGGACGTCCGTCAAGACCTTGTCTATGCATACGGTTGGCCATCACGGATTGTCCGGCCCATTTGGAGGGTCAAACGAGCCCCGAAGCGAGCATACGCCTCATTTCGACGATTTTCGTGTGCTATAGCACACCATTTTTTGGGTGATCCGGATTCCGACGTCAAAAATGCCAAATTTTTTCGTGGACGTCCGTCAAGACCTTGTCTATGCATACGGTTGGCCATCACGGATTGTCCGGCCCATTTGGAGGGTCAAACGAGCCCCGAAGCGAGCATACGCCTCATTTCGACGATTTTCGTGTGCTATAGCACACCATTTTTTGGGTGATCCGGATTCCGACGTCAAAAATGCCAAATTTTTTCGTGGACGTCCGTCAAGACCTTGTCTATGCATACGGTTGGCCATCACGGATTGTCCGGCCCATTTGGAGGGTCAAACGAGCCCCGAAGCGAGCATACGCCTCATTTCGACGATTTTCGTGTGCTATAGCACACCATTTTTTGGGTGATCCGGATTCCGACGTCAAAAATGCCAAATTTTTTCGTGGACGTCCGTCAAGACCTTGTCTATGCATACGGTTGGCCATCACGGATTGTCCGGCCCATTTGGAGGGTCAAACGAGCCCCGAAGCGAGCATACGCCTCATTTCGACGATTTTCGTGTGCTATAGCACACCATTTTTTGGGTGATCCGGATTCCGACGTCAAAAATGCCAAATTTTTTCGTGGACGTCCGTCAAGACCTTGTCTATGCATACGGTTGGCCATCACGGATTGTCCGGCCCATTTGGAGGGTCAAACGAGCCCCGAAGCGAGCATACGCCTCATTTCGACGATTTTCGTGTGCTATAGCACACCATTTTTTGGGTGATCCGGATTCCGACGTCAAAAATGCCAAATTTTTTCGTGGACGTCCGTCAAGACCTTGTCTATGCATACGGTTGGCCATCACGGATTGTCCGGCCCATTTGGAGGGTCAAACGAGCCCCGAAGCGAGCATACGCCTCATTTCGACGATTTTCGTGTGCTATAGCACACCATTTTTTGGGTGATCCGGATTCCGACGTCAAAAATGCCAAATTTTTTCGTGGACGTCCGTCAAGACCTTGTCTATGCATACGGTTGGCCATCACGGATTGTCCGGCCCATTTGGAGGGTCAAACGAGCCCCGAAGCGAGCATACGCCTCATTTCGACGATTTTCGTGTGCTATAGCACACCATTTTTTGGGTGATCCGGATTCCGACGTCAAAAATGCCAAATTTTTTCGTGGACGTCCGTCAAGACCTTGTCTATGCATACGGTTGGCCATCACGGATTGTCCGGCCCATTTGGAGGGTCAAACGAGCCCCGAAGCGAGCATACGCCTCATTTCGACGATTTTCGTGTGCTATAGCACACCATTTTTTGGGTGATCCGGATTCCGACGTCAAAAATGCCAAATTTTTTCGTGGACGTCCGTCAAGACCTTGTCTATGCATACGGTTGGCCATCACGGATTGTCCGGCCCATTTGGAGGGTCAAACGAGCCCCGAAGCGAGCATACGCCTCATTTCGACGATTTTCGTGTGCTATAGCACACCATTTTTTGGGTGATCCGGATTCCGACGTCAAAAATGCCAAATTTTTTCGTGGACGTCCGTCAAGACCTTGTCTATGCATACGGTTGGCCATCACGGATTGTCCGGCCCATTTGGAGGGTCAAACGAGCCCCGAAGCGAGCATACGCCTCATTTCGACGATTTTCGTGTGCTATAGCACACCATTTTTTGGGTGATCCGGATTCCGACGTCAAAAATGCCAAATTTTTTCGTGGACGTCCGTCAAGACCTTGTCTATGCATACGGTTGGCCATCACGGATTGTCCGGCCCATTTGGAGGGTCAAACGAGCCCCGAAGCGAGCATACGCCTCATTTCGACGATTTTCGTGTGCTATAGCACACCATTTTTTGGGTGATCCGGATTCCGACGTCAAAAATGCCAAATTTTTTCGTGGACGTCCGTCAAGACCTTGTCTATGCATACGGTTGGCCATCACGGATTGTCCGGCCCATTTGGAGGGTCAAACGAGCCCCGAAGCGAGCATACGCCTCATTTCGACGATTTTCGTGTGCTATAGCACACCATTTTTTGGGTGATCCGGATTCCGACGTCAAAAATGCCAAATTTTTTCGTGGACGTCCGTCAAGACCTTGTCTATGCATACGGTTGGCCATCACGGATTGTCCGGCCCATTTGGAGGGTCAAACGAGCCCCGAAGCGAGCATACGCCTCATTTCGACGATTTTCGTGTGCTATAGCACACCATTTTTTGGGTGATCCGGATTCCGACGTCAAAAATGCCAAATTTTTTCGTGGACGTCCGTCAAGACCTTGTCTATGCATACGGTTGGCCATCACGGATTGTCCGGCCCATTTGGAGGGTCAAACGAGCCCCGAAGCGAGCATACGCCTCATTTCGACGATTTTCGTGTGCTATAGCACACCATTTTTTGGGTGATCCGGATTCCGACGTCAAAAATGCCAAATTTTTTCGTGGACGTCCGTCAAGACCTTGTCTATGCATACGGTTGGCCATCACGGATTGTCCGGCCCATTTGGAGGGTCAAACGAGCCCCGAAGCGAGCATACGCCTCATTTCGACGATTTTCGTGTGCTATAGCACACCATTTTTTGGGTGATCCGGATTCCGACGTCAAAAATGCCAAATTTTTTCGTGGACGTCCGTCAAGACCTTGTCTATGCATACGGTTGGCCATCACGGATTGTCCGGCCCATTTGGAGGGTCAAACGAGCCCCGAAGCGAGCATACGCCTCATTTCGACGATTTTCGTGTGCTATAGCACACCATTTTTTGGGTGATCCGGATTCCGACGTCAAAAATGCCAAATTTTTTCGTGGACGTCCGTCAAGACCTTGTCTATGCATACGGTTGGCCATCACGGATTGTCCGGCCCATTTGGAGGGTCAAACGAGCCCCGAAGCGAGCATACGCCTCATTTCGACGATTTTCGTGTGCTATAGCACACCATTTTTTGGGTGATCCGGATTCCGACGTCAAAAATGCCAAATTTTTTCGTGGACGTCCGTCAAGACCTTGTCTATGCATACGGTTGGCCATCACGGATTGTCCGGCCCATTTGGAGGGTCAAACGAGCCCCGAAGCGAGCATACGCCTCATTTCGACGATTTTCGTGTGCTATAGCACACCATTTTTTGGGTGATCCGGATTCCGACGTCAAAAATGCCAAATTTTTTCGTGGACGTCCGTCAAGACCTTGTCTATGCATACGGTTGGCCATCACGGATTGTCCGGCCCATTTGGAGGGTCAAACGAGCCCCGAAGCGAGCATACGCCTCATTTCGACGATTTTCGTGTGCTATAGCACACCATTTTTTGGGTGATCCGGATTCCGACGTCAAAAATGCCAAATTTTTTCGTGGACGTCCGTCAAGACCTTGTCTATGCATACGGTTGGCCATCACGGATTGTCCGGCCCATTTGGAGGGTCAAACGAGCCCCGAAGCGAGCATACGCCTCATTTCGACGATTTTCGTGTGCTATAGCACACCATTTTTTGGGTGATCCGGATTCCGACGTCAAAAATGCCAAATTTTTTCGTGGACGTCCGTCAAGACCTTGTCTATGCATACGGTTGGCCATCACGGATTGTCCGGCCCATTTGGAGGGTCAAACGAGCCCCGAAGCGAGCATACGCCTCATTTCGACGATTTTCGTGTGCTATAGCACACCATTTTTTGGGTGATCCGGATTCCGACGTCAAAAATGCCAAATTTTTTCGTGGACGTCCGTCAAGACCTTGTCTATGCATACGGTTGGCCATCACGGATTGTCCGGCCCATTTGGAGGGTCAAACGAGCCCCGAAGCGAGCATACGCCTCATTTCGACGATTTTCGTGTGCTATAGCACACCATTTTTTGGGTGATCCGGATTCCGACGTCAAAAATGCCAAATTTTTTCGTGGACGTCCGTCAAGACCTTGTCTATGCATACGGTTGGCCATCACGGATTGTCCGGCCCATTTGGAGGGTCAAACGAGCCCCGAAGCGAGCATACGCCTCATTTCGACGATTTTCGTGTGCTATAGCACACCATTTTTTGGGTGATCCGGATTCCGACGTCAAAAATGCCAAATTTTTTCGTGGACGTCCGTCAAGACCTTGTCTATGCATACGGTTGGCCATCACGGATTGTCCGGCCCATTTGGAGGGTCAAACGAGCCCCGAAGCGAGCATACGCCTCATTTCGACGATTTTCGTGTGCTATAGCACACCATTTTTTGGGTGATCCGGATTCCGACGTCAAAAATGCCAAATTTTTTCGTGGACGTCCGTCAAGACCTTGTCTATGCATACGGTTGGCCATCACGGATTGTCCGGCCCATTTGGAGGGTCAAACGAGCCCCGAAGCGAGCATACGCCTCATTTCGACGATTTTCGTGTGCTATAGCACACCATTTTTTGGGTGATCCGGATTCCGACGTCAAAAATGCCAAATTTTTTCGTGGACGTCCGTCAAGACCTTGTCTATGCATACGGTTGGCCATCACGGATTGTCCGGCCCATTTGGAGGGTCAAACGAGCCCCGAAGCGAGCATACGCCTCATTTCGACGATTTTCGTGTGCTATAGCACACCATTTTTTGGGTGATCCGGATTCCGACGTCAAAAATGCCAAATTTTTTCGTGGACGTCCGTCAAGACCTTGTCTATGCATACGGTTGGCCATCACGGATTGTCCGGCCCATTTGGAGGGTCAAACGAGCCCCGAAGCGAGCATACGCCTCATTTCGACGATTTTCGTGTGCTATAGCACACCATTTTTTGGGTGATCCGGATTCCGACGTCAAAAATGCCAAATTTTTTCGTGGACGTCCGTCAAGACCTTGTCTATGCATACGGTTGGCCATCACGGATTGTCCGGCCCATTTGGAGGGTCAAACGAGCCCCGAAGCGAGCATACGCCTCATTTCGACGATTTTCGTGTGCTATAGCACACCATTTTTTGGGTGATCCGGATTCCGACGTCAAAAATGCCAAATTTTTTCGTGGACGTCCGTCAAGACCTTGTCTATGCATACGGTTGGCCATCACGGATTGTCCGGCCCATTTGGAGGGTCAAACGAGCCCCGAAGCGAGCATACGCCTCATTTCGACGATTTTCGTGTGCTATAGCACACCATTTTTTGGGTGATCCGGATTCCGACGTCAAAAATGCCAAATTTTTTCGTGGACGTCCGTCAAGACCTTGTCTATGCATACGGTTGGCCATCACGGATTGTCCGGCCCATTTGGAGGGTCAAACGAGCCCCGAAGCGAGCATACGCCTCATTTCGACGATTTTCGTGTGCTATAGCACACCATTTTTTGGGTGATCCGGATTCCGACGTCAAAAATGCCAAATTTTTTCGTGGACGTCCGTCAAGACCTTGTCTATGCATACGGTTGGCCATCACGGATTGTCCGGCCCATTTGGAGGGTCAAACGAGCCCCGAAGCGAGCATACGCCTCATTTCGACGATTTTCGTGTGCTATAGCACACCATTTTTTGGGTGATCCGGATTCCGACGTCAAAAATGCCAAATTTTTTCGTGGACGTCCGTCAAGACCTTGTCTATGCATACGGTTGGCCATCACGGATTGTCCGGCCCATTTGGAGGGTCAAACGAGCCCCGAAGCGAGCATACGCCTCATTTCGACGATTTTCGTGTGCTATAGCACACCATTTTTTGGGTGATCCGGATTCCGACGTCAAAAATGCCAAATTTTTTCGTGGACGTCCGTCAAGACCTTGTCTATGCATACGGTTGGCCATCACGGATTGTCCGGCCCATTTGGAGGGTCAAACGAGCCCCGAAGCGAGCATACGCCTCATTTCGACGATTTTCGTGTGCTATAGCACACCATTTTTTGGGTGATCCGGATTCCGACGTCAAAAATGCCAAATTTTTTCGTGGACGTCCGTCAAGACCTTGTCTATGCATACGGTTGGCCATCACGGATTGTCCGGCCCATTTGGAGGGTCAAACGAGCCCCGAAGCGAGCATACGCCTCATTTCGACGATTTTCGTGTGCTATAGCACACCATTTTTTGGGTGATCCGGATTCCGACGTCAAAAATGCCAAATTTTTTCGTGGACGTCCGTCAAGACCTTGTCTATGCATACGGTTGGCCATCACGGATTGTCCGGCCCATTTGGAGGGTCAAACGAGCCCCGAAGCGAGCATACGCCTCATTTCGACGATTTTCGTGTGCTATAGCACACCATTTTTTGGGTGATCCGGATTCCGACGTCAAAAATGCCAAATTTTTTCGTGGACGTCCGTCAAGACCTTGTCTATGCATACGGTTGGCCATCACGGATTGTCCGGCCCATTTGGAGGGTCAAACGAGCCCCGAAGCGAGCATACGCCTCATTTCGACGATTTTCGTGTGCTATAGCACACCATTTTTTGGGTGATCCGGATTCCGACGTCAAAAATGCCAAATTTTTTCGTGGACGTCCGTCAAGACCTTGTCTATGCATACGGTTGGCCATCACGGATTGTCCGGCCCATTTGGAGGGTCAAACGAGCCCCGAAGCGAGCATACGCCTCATTTCGACGATTTTCGTGTGCTATAGCACACCATTTTTTGGGTGATCCGGATTCCGACGTCAAAAATGCCAAATTTTTTCGTGGACGTCCGTCAAGACCTTGTCTATGCATACGGTTGGCCATCACGGATTGTCCGGCCCATTTGGAGGGTCAAACGAGCCCCGAAGCGAGCATACGCCTCATTTCGACGATTTTCGTGTGCTATAGCACACCATTTTTTGGGTGATCCGGATTCCGACGTCAAAAATGCCAAATTTTTTCGTGGACGTCCGTCAAGACCTTGTCTATGCATACGGTTGGCCATCACGGATTGTCCGGCCCATTTGGAGGGTCAAACGAGCCCCGAAGCGAGCATACGCCTCATTTCGACGATTTTCGTGTGCTATAGCACACCATTTTTTGGGTGATCCGGATTCCGACGTCAAAAATGCCAAATTTTTTCGTGGACGTCCGTCAAGACCTTGTCTATGCATACGGTTGGCCATCACGGATTGTCCGGCCCATTTGGAGGGTCAAACGAGCCCCGAAGCGAGCATACGCCTCATTTCGACGATTTTCGTGTGCTATAGCACACCATTTTTTGGGTGATCCGGATTCCGACGTCAAAAATGCCAAATTTTTTCGTGGACGTCCGTCAAGACCTTGTCTATGCATACGGTTGGCCATCACGGATTGTCCGGCCCATTTGGAGGGTCAAACGAGCCCCGAAGCGAGCATACGCCTCATTTCGACGATTTTCGTGTGCTATAGCACACCATTTTTTGGGTGATCCGGATTCCGACGTCAAAAATGCCAAATTTTTTCGTGGACGTCCGTCAAGACCTTGTCTATGCATACGGTTGGCCATCACGGATTGTCCGGCCCATTTGGAGGGTCAAACGAGCCCCGAAGCGAGCATACGCCTCATTTCGACGATTTTCGTGTGCTATAGCACACCATTTTTTGGGTGATCCGGATTCCGACGTCAAAAATGCCAAATTTTTTCGTGGACGTCCGTCAAGACCTTGTCTATGCATACGGTTGGCCATCACGGATTGTCCGGCCCATTTGGAGGGTCAAACGAGCCCCGAAGCGAGCATACGCCTCATTTCGACGATTTTCGTGTGCTATAGCACACCATTTTTTGGGTGATCCGGATTCCGACGTCAAAAATGCCAAATTTTTTCGTGGACGTCCGTCAAGACCTTGTCTATGCATACGGTTGGCCATCACGGATTGTCCGGCCCATTTGGAGGGTCAAACGAGCCCCGAAGCGAGCATACGCCTCATTTCGACGATTTTCGTGTGCTATAGCACACCATTTTTTGGGTGATCCGGATTCCGACGTCAAAAATGCCAAATTTTTTCGTGGACGTCCGTCAAGACCTTGTCTATGCATACGGTTGGCCATCACGGATTGTCCGGCCCATTTGGAGGGTCAAACGAGCCCCGAAGCGAGCATACGCCTCATTTCGACGATTTTCGTGTGCTATAGCACACCATTTTTTGGGTGATCCGGATTCCGACGTCAAAAATGCCAAATTTTTTCGTGGACGTCCGTCAAGACCTTGTCTATGCATACGGTTGGCCATCACGGATTGTCCGGCCCATTTGGAGGGTCAAACGAGCCCCGAAGCGAGCATACGCCTCATTTCGACGATTTTCGTGTGCTATAGCACACCATTTTTTGGGTGATCCGGATTCCGACGTCAAAAATGCCAAATTTTTTCGTGGACGTCCGTCAAGACCTTGTCTATGCATACGGTTGGCCATCACGGATTGTCCGGCCCATTTGGAGGGTCAAACGAGCCCCGAAGCGAGCATACGCCTCATTTCGACGATTTTCGTGTGCTATAGCACACCATTTTTTGGGTGATCCGGATTCCGACGTCAAAAATGCCAAATTTTTTCGTGGACGTCCGTCAAGACCTTGTCTATGCATACGGTTGGCCATCACGGATTGTCCGGCCCATTTGGAGGGTCAAACGAGCCCCGAAGCGAGCATACGCCTCATTTCGACGATTTTCGTGTGCTATAGCACACCATTTTTTGGGTGATCCGGATTCCGACGTCAAAAATGCCAAATTTTTTCGTGGACGTCCGTCAAGACCTTGTCTATGCATACGGTTGGCCATCACGGATTGTCCGGCCCATTTGGAGGGTCAAACGAGCCCCGAAGCGAGCATACGCCTCATTTCGACGATTTTCGTGTGCTATAGCACACCATTTTTTGGGTGATCCGGATTCCGACGTCAAAAATGCCAAATTTTTTCGTGGACGTCCGTCAAGACCTTGTCTATGCATACGGTTGGCCATCACGGATTGTCCGGCCCATTTGGAGGGTCAAACGAGCCCCGAAGCGAGCATACGCCTCATTTCGACGATTTTCGTGTGCTATAGCACACCATTTTTTGGGTGATCCGGATTCCGACGTCAAAAATGCCAAATTTTTTCGTGGACGTCCGTCAAGACCTTGTCTATGCATACGGTTGGCCATCACGGATTGTCCGGCCCATTTGGAGGGTCAAACGAGCCCCGAAGCGAGCATACGCCTCATTTCGACGATTTTCGTGTGCTATAGCACACCATTTTTTGGGTGATCCGGATTCCGACGTCAAAAATGCCAAATTTTTTCGTGGACGTCCGTCAAGACCTTGTCTATGCATACGGTTGGCCATCACGGATTGTCCGGCCCATTTGGAGGGTCAAACGAGCCCCGAAGCGAGCATACGCCTCATTTCGACGATTTTCGTGTGCTATAGCACACCATTTTTTGGGTGATCCGGATTCCGACGTCAAAAATGCCAAATTTTTTCGTGGACGTCCGTCAAGACCTTGTCTATGCATACGGTTGGCCATCACGGATTGTCCGGCCCATTTGGAGGGTCAAACGAGCCCCGAAGCGAGCATACGCCTCATTTCGACGATTTTCGTGTGCTATAGCACACCATTTTTTGGGTGATCCGGATTCCGACGTCAAAAATGCCAAATTTTTTCGTGGACGTCCGTCAAGACCTTGTCTATGCATACGGTTGGCCATCACGGATTGTCCGGCCCATTTGGAGGGTCAAACGAGCCCCGAAGCGAGCATACGCCTCATTTCGACGATTTTCGTGTGCTATAGCACACCATTTTTTGGGTGATCCGGATTCCGACGTCAAAAATGCCAAATTTTTTCGTGGACGTCCGTCAAGACCTTGTCTATGCATACGGTTGGCCATCACGGATTGTCCGGCCCATTTGGAGGGTCAAACGAGCCCCGAAGCGAGCATACGCCTCATTTCGACGATTTTCGTGTGCTATAGCACACCATTTTTTGGGTGATCCGGATTCCGACGTCAAAAATGCCAAATTTTTTCGTGGACGTCCGTCAAGACCTTGTCTATGCATACGGTTGGCCATCACGGATTGTCCGGCCCATTTGGAGGGTCAAACGAGCCCCGAAGCGAGCATACGCCTCATTTCGACGATTTTCGTGTGCTATAGCACACCATTTTTTGGGTGATCCGGATTCCGACGTCAAAAATGCCAAATTTTTTCGTGGACGTCCGTCAAGACCTTGTCTATGCATACGGTTGGCCATCACGGATTGTCCGGCCCATTTGGAGGGTCAAACGAGCCCCGAAGCGAGCATACGCCTCATTTCGACGATTTTCGTGTGCTATAGCACACCATTTTTTGGGTGATCCGGATTCCGACGTCAAAAATGCCAAATTTTTTCGTGGACGTCCGTCAAGACCTTGTCTATGCATACGGTTGGCCATCACGGATTGTCCGGCCCATTTGGAGGGTCAAACGAGCCCCGAAGCGAGCATACGCCTCATTTCGACGATTTTCGTGTGCTATAGCACACCATTTTTTGGGTGATCCGGATTCCGACGTCAAAAATGCCAAATTTTTTCGTGGACGTCCGTCAAGACCTTGTCTATGCATACGGTTGGCCATCACGGATTGTCCGGCCCATTTGGAGGGTCAAACGAGCCCCGAAGCGAGCATACGCCTCATTTCGACGATTTTCGTGTGCTATAGCACACCATTTTTTGGGTGATCCGGATTCCGACGTCAAAAATGCCAAATTTTTTCGTGGACGTCCGTCAAGACCTTGTCTATGCATACGGTTGGCCATCACGGATTGTCCGGCCCATTTGGAGGGTCAAACGAGCCCCGAAGCGAGCATACGCCTCATTTCGACGATTTTCGTGTGCTATAGCACACCATTTTTTGGGTGATCCGGATTCCGACGTCAAAAATGCCAAATTTTTTCGTGGACGTCCGTCAAGACCTTGTCTATGCATACGGTTGGCCATCACGGATTGTCCGGCCCATTTGGAGGGTCAAACGAGCCCCGAAGCGAGCATACGCCTCATTTCGACGATTTTCGTGTGCTATAGCACACCATTTTTTGGGTGATCCGGATTCCGACGTCAAAAATGCCAAATTTTTTCGTGGACGTCCGTCAAGACCTTGTCTATGCATACGGTTGGCCATCACGGATTGTCCGGCCCATTTGGAGGGTCAAACGAGCCCCGAAGCGAGCATACGCCTCATTTCGACGATTTTCGTGTGCTATAGCACACCATTTTTTGGGTGATCCGGATTCCGACGTCAAAAATGCCAAATTTTTTCGTGGACGTCCGTCAAGACCTTGTCTATGCATACGGTTGGCCATCACGGATTGTCCGGCCCATTTGGAGGGTCAAACGAGCCCCGAAGCGAGCATACGCCTCATTTCGACGATTTTCGTGTGCTATAGCACACCATTTTTTGGGTGATCCGGATTCCGACGTCAAAAATGCCAAATTTTTTCGTGGACGTCCGTCAAGACCTTGTCTATGCATACGGTTGGCCATCACGGATTGTCCGGCCCATTTGGAGGGTCAAACGAGCCCCGAAGCGAGCATACGCCTCATTTCGACGATTTTCGTGTGCTATAGCACACCATTTTTTGGGTGATCCGGATTCCGACGTCAAAAATGCCAAATTTTTTCGTGGACGTCCGTCAAGACCTTGTCTATGCATACGGTTGGCCATCACGGATTGTCCGGCCCATTTGGAGGGTCAAACGAGCCCCGAAGCGAGCATACGCCTCATTTCGACGATTTTCGTGTGCTATAGCACACCATTTTTTGGGTGATCCGGATTCCGACGTCAAAAATGCCAAATTTTTTCGTGGACGTCCGTCAAGACCTTGTCTATGCATACGGTTGGCCATCACGGATTGTCCGGCCCATTTGGAGGGTCAAACGAGCCCCGAAGCGAGCATACGCCTCATTTCGACGATTTTCGTGTGCTATAGCACACCATTTTTTGGGTGATCCGGATTCCGACGTCAAAAATGCCAAATTTTTTCGTGGACGTCCGTCAAGACCTTGTCTATGCATACGGTTGGCCATCACGGATTGTCCGGCCCATTTGGAGGGTCAAACGAGCCCCGAAGCGAGCATACGCCTCATTTCGACGATTTTCGTGTGCTATAGCACACCATTTTTTGGGTGATCCGGATTCCGACGTCAAAAATGCCAAATTTTTTCGTGGACGTCCGTCAAGACCTTGTCTATGCATACGGTTGGCCATCACGGATTGTCCGGCCCATTTGGAGGGTCAAACGAGCCCCGAAGCGAGCATACGCCTCATTTCGACGATTTTCGTGTGCTATAGCACACCATTTTTTGGGTGATCCGGATTCCGACGTCAAAAATGCCAAATTTTTTCGTGGACGTCCGTCAAGACCTTGTCTATGCATACGGTTGGCCATCACGGATTGTCCGGCCCATTTGGAGGGTCAAACGAGCCCCGAAGCGAGCATACGCCTCATTTCGACGATTTTCGTGTGCTATAGCACACCATTTTTTGGGTGATCCGGATTCCGACGTCAAAAATGCCAAATTTTTTCGTGGACGTCCGTCAAGACCTTGTCTATGCATACGGTTGGCCATCACGGATTGTCCGGCCCATTTGGAGGGTCAAACGAGCCCCGAAGCGAGCATACGCCTCATTTCGACGATTTTCGTGTGCTATAGCACACCATTTTTTGGGTGATCCGGATTCCGACGTCAAAAATGCCAAATTTTTTCGTGGACGTCCGTCAAGACCTTGTCTATGCATACGGTTGGCCATCACGGATTGTCCGGCCCATTTGGAGGGTCAAACGAGCCCCGAAGCGAGCATACGCCTCATTTCGACGATTTTCGTGTGCTATAGCACACCATTTTTTGGGTGATCCGGATTCCGACGTCAAAAATGCCAAATTTTTTCGTGGACGTCCGTCAAGACCTTGTCTATGCATACGGTTGGCCATCACGGATTGTCCGGCCCATTTGGAGGGTCAAACGAGCCCCGAAGCGAGCATACGCCTCATTTCGACGATTTTCGTGTGCTATAGCACACCATTTTTTGGGTGATCCGGATTCCGACGTCAAAAATGCCAAATTTTTTCGTGGACGTCCGTCAAGACCTTGTCTATGCATACGGTTGGCCATCACGGATTGTCCGGCCCATTTGGAGGGTCAAACGAGCCCCGAAGCGAGCATACGCCTCATTTCGACGATTTTCGTGTGCTATAGCACACCATTTTTTGGGTGATCCGGATTCCGACGTCAAAAATGCCAAATTTTTTCGTGGACGTCCGTCAAGACCTTGTCTATGCATACGGTTGGCCATCACGGATTGTCCGGCCCATTTGGAGGGTCAAACGAGCCCCGAAGCGAGCATACGCCTCATTTCGACGATTTTCGTGTGCTATAGCACACCATTTTTTGGGTGATCCGGATTCCGACGTCAAAAATGCCAAATTTTTTCGTGGACGTCCGTCAAGACCTTGTCTATGCATACGGTTGGCCATCACGGATTGTCCGGCCCATTTGGAGGGTCAAACGAGCCCCGAAGCGAGCATACGCCTCATTTCGACGATTTTCGTGTGCTATAGCACACCATTTTTTGGGTGATCCGGATTCCGACGTCAAAAATGCCAAATTTTTTCGTGGACGTCCGTCAAGACCTTGTCTATGCATACGGTTGGCCATCACGGATTGTCCGGCCCATTTGGAGGGTCAAACGAGCCCCGAAGCGAGCATACGCCTCATTTCGACGATTTTCGTGTGCTATAGCACACCATTTTTTGGGTGATCCGGATTCCGACGTCAAAAATGCCAAATTTTTTCGTGGACGTCCGTCAAGACCTTGTCTATGCATACGGTTGGCCATCACGGATTGTCCGGCCCATTTGGAGGGTCAAACGAGCCCCGAAGCGAGCATACGCCTCATTTCGACGATTTTCGTGTGCTATAGCACACCATTTTTTGGGTGATCCGGATTCCGACGTCAAAAATGCCAAATTTTTTCGTGGACGTCCGTCAAGACCTTGTCTATGCATACGGTTGGCCATCACGGATTGTCCGGCCCATTTGGAGGGTCAAACGAGCCCCGAAGCGAGCATACGCCTCATTTCGACGATTTTCGTGTGCTATAGCACACCATTTTTTGGGTGATCCGGATTCCGACGTCAAAAATGCCAAATTTTTTCGTGGACGTCCGTCAAGACCTTGTCTATGCATACGGTTGGCCATCACGGATTGTCCGGCCCATTTGGAGGGTCAAACGAGCCCCGAAGCGAGCATACGCCTCATTTCGACGATTTTCGTGTGCTATAGCACACCATTTTTTGGGTGATCCGGATTCCGACGTCAAAAATGCCAAATTTTTTCGTGGACGTCCGTCAAGACCTTGTCTATGCATACGGTTGGCCATCACGGATTGTCCGGCCCATTTGGAGGGTCAAACGAGCCCCGAAGCGAGCATACGCCTCATTTCGACGATTTTCGTGTGCTATAGCACACCATTTTTTGGGTGATCCGGATTCCGACGTCAAAAATGCCAAATTTTTTCGTGGACGTCCGTCAAGACCTTGTCTATGCATACGGTTGGCCATCACGGATTGTCCGGCCCATTTGGAGGGTCAAACGAGCCCCGAAGCGAGCATACGCCTCATTTCGACGATTTTCGTGTGCTATAGCACACCATTTTTTGGGTGATCCGGATTCCGACGTCAAAAATGCCAAATTTTTTCGTGGACGTCCGTCAAGACCTTGTCTATGCATACGGTTGGCCATCACGGATTGTCCGGCCCATTTGGAGGGTCAAACGAGCCCCGAAGCGAGCATACGCCTCATTTCGACGATTTTCGTGTGCTATAGCACACCATTTTTTGGGTGATCCGGATTCCGACGTCAAAAATGCCAAATTTTTTCGTGGACGTCCGTCAAGACCTTGTCTATGCATACGGTTGGCCATCACGGATTGTCCGGCCCATTTGGAGGGTCAAACGAGCCCCGAAGCGAGCATACGCCTCATTTCGACGATTTTCGTGTGCTATAGCACACCATTTTTTGGGTGATCCGGATTCCGACGTCAAAAATGCCAAATTTTTTCGTGGACGTCCGTCAAGACCTTGTCTATGCATACGGTTGGCCATCACGGATTGTCCGGCCCATTTGGAGGGTCAAACGAGCCCCGAAGCGAGCATACGCCTCATTTCGACGATTTTCGTGTGCTATAGCACACCATTTTTTGGGTGATCCGGATTCCGACGTCAAAAATGCCAAATTTTTTCGTGGACGTCCGTCAAGACCTTGTCTATGCATACGGTTGGCCATCACGGATTGTCCGGCCCATTTGGAGGGTCAAACGAGCCCCGAAGCGAGCATACGCCTCATTTCGACGATTTTCGTGTGCTATAGCACACCATTTTTTGGGTGATCCGGATTCCGACGTCAAAAATGCCAAATTTTTTCGTGGACGTCCGTCAAGACCTTGTCTATGCATACGGTTGGCCATCACGGATTGTCCGGCCCATTTGGAGGGTCAAACGAGCCCCGAAGCGAGCATACGCCTCATTTCGACGATTTTCGTGTGCTATAGCACACCATTTTTTGGGTGATCCGGATTCCGACGTCAAAAATGCCAAATTTTTTCGTGGACGTCCGTCAAGACCTTGTCTATGCATACGGTTGGCCATCACGGATTGTCCGGCCCATTTGGAGGGTCAAACGAGCCCCGAAGCGAGCATACGCCTCATTTCGACGATTTTCGTGTGCTATAGCACACCATTTTTTGGGTGATCCGGATTCCGACGTCAAAAATGCCAAATTTTTTCGTGGACGTCCGTCAAGACCTTGTCTATGCATACGGTTGGCCATCACGGATTGTCCGGCCCATTTGGAGGGTCAAACGAGCCCCGAAGCGAGCATACGCCTCATTTCGACGATTTTCGTGTGCTATAGCACACCATTTTTTGGGTGATCCGGATTCCGACGTCAAAAATGCCAAATTTTTTCGTGGACGTCCGTCAAGACCTTGTCTATGCATACGGTTGGCCATCACGGATTGTCCGGCCCATTTGGAGGGTCAAACGAGCCCCGAAGCGAGCATACGCCTCATTTCGACGATTTTCGTGTGCTATAGCACACCATTTTTTGGGTGATCCGGATTCCGACGTCAAAAATGCCAAATTTTTTCGTGGACGTCCGTCAAGACCTTGTCTATGCATACGGTTGGCCATCACGGATTGTCCGGCCCATTTGGAGGGTCAAACGAGCCCCGAAGCGAGCATACGCCTCATTTCGACGATTTTCGTGTGCTATAGCACACCATTTTTTGGGTGATCCGGATTCCGACGTCAAAAATGCCAAATTTTTTCGTGGACGTCCGTCAAGACCTTGTCTATGCATACGGTTGGCCATCACGGATTGTCCGGCCCATTTGGAGGGTCAAACGAGCCCCGAAGCGAGCATACGCCTCATTTCGACGATTTTCGTGTGCTATAGCACACCATTTTTTGGGTGATCCGGATTCCGACGTCAAAAATGCCAAATTTTTTCGTGGACGTCCGTCAAGACCTTGTCTATGCATACGGTTGGCCATCACGGATTGTCCGGCCCATTTGGAGGGTCAAACGAGCCCCGAAGCGAGCATACGCCTCATTTCGACGATTTTCGTGTGCTATAGCACACCATTTTTTGGGTGATCCGGATTCCGACGTCAAAAATGCCAAATTTTTTCGTGGACGTCCGTCAAGACCTTGTCTATGCATACGGTTGGCCATCACGGATTGTCCGGCCCATTTGGAGGGTCAAACGAGCCCCGAAGCGAGCATACGCCTCATTTCGACGATTTTCGTGTGCTATAGCACACCATTTTTTGGGTGATCCGGATTCCGACGTCAAAAATGCCAAATTTTTTCGTGGACGTCCGTCAAGACCTTGTCTATGCATACGGTTGGCCATCACGGATTGTCCGGCCCATTTGGAGGGTCAAACGAGCCCCGAAGCGAGCATACGCCTCATTTCGACGATTTTCGTGTGCTATAGCACACCATTTTTTGGGTGATCCGGATTCCGACGTCAAAAATGCCAAATTTTTTCGTGGACGTCCGTCAAGACCTTGTCTATGCATACGGTTGGCCATCACGGATTGTCCGGCCCATTTGGAGGGTCAAACGAGCCCCGAAGCGAGCATACGCCTCATTTCGACGATTTTCGTGTGCTATAGCACACCATTTTTTGGGTGATCCGGATTCCGACGTCAAAAATGCCAAATTTTTTCGTGGACGTCCGTCAAGACCTTGTCTATGCATACGGTTGGCCATCACGGATTGTCCGGCCCATTTGGAGGGTCAAACGAGCCCCGAAGCGAGCATACGCCTCATTTCGACGATTTTCGTGTGCTATAGCACACCATTTTTTGGGTGATCCGGATTCCGACGTCAAAAATGCCAAATTTTTTCGTGGACGTCCGTCAAGACCTTGTCTATGCATACGGTTGGCCATCACGGATTGTCCGGCCCATTTGGAGGGTCAAACGAGCCCCGAAGCGAGCATACGCCTCATTTCGACGATTTTCGTGTGCTATAGCACACCATTTTTTGGGTGATCCGGATTCCGACGTCAAAAATGCCAAATTTTTTCGTGGACGTCCGTCAAGACCTTGTCTATGCATACGGTTGGCCATCACGGATTGTCCGGCCCATTTGGAGGGTCAAACGAGCCCCGAAGCGAGCATACGCCTCATTTCGACGATTTTCGTGTGCTATAGCACACCATTTTTTGGGTGATCCGGATTCCGACGTCAAAAATGCCAAATTTTTTCGTGGACGTCCGTCAAGACCTTGTCTATGCATACGGTTGGCCATCACGGATTGTCCGGCCCATTTGGAGGGTCAAACGAGCCCCGAAGCGAGCATACGCCTCATTTCGACGATTTTCGTGTGCTATAGCACACCATTTTTTGGGTGATCCGGATTCCGACGTCAAAAATGCCAAATTTTTTCGTGGACGTCCGTCAAGACCTTGTCTATGCATACGGTTGGCCATCACGGATTGTCCGGCCCATTTGGAGGGTCAAACGAGCCCCGAAGCGAGCATACGCCTCATTTCGACGATTTTCGTGTGCTATAGCACACCATTTTTTGGGTGATCCGGATTCCGACGTCAAAAATGCCAAATTTTTTCGTGGACGTCCGTCAAGACCTTGTCTATGCATACGGTTGGCCATCACGGATTGTCCGGCCCATTTGGAGGGTCAAACGAGCCCCGAAGCGAGCATACGCCTCATTTCGACGATTTTCGTGTGCTATAGCACACCATTTTTTGGGTGATCCGGATTCCGACGTCAAAAATGCCAAATTTTTTCGTGGACGTCCGTCAAGACCTTGTCTATGCATACGGTTGGCCATCACGGATTGTCCGGCCCATTTGGAGGGTCAAACGAGCCCCGAAGCGAGCATACGCCTCATTTCGACGATTTTCGTGTGCTATAGCACACCATTTTTTGGGTGATCCGGATTCCGACGTCAAAAATGCCAAATTTTTTCGTGGACGTCCGTCAAGACCTTGTCTATGCATACGGTTGGCCATCACGGATTGTCCGGCCCATTTGGAGGGTCAAACGAGCCCCGAAGCGAGCATACGCCTCATTTCGACGATTTTCGTGTGCTATAGCACACCATTTTTTGGGTGATCCGGATTCCGACGTCAAAAATGCCAAATTTTTTCGTGGACGTCCGTCAAGACCTTGTCTATGCATACGGTTGGCCATCACGGATTGTCCGGCCCATTTGGAGGGTCAAACGAGCCCCGAAGCGAGCATACGCCTCATTTCGACGATTTTCGTGTGCTATAGCACACCATTTTTTGGGTGATCCGGATTCCGACGTCAAAAATGCCAAATTTTTTCGTGGACGTCCGTCAAGACCTTGTCTATGCATACGGTTGGCCATCACGGATTGTCCGGCCCATTTGGAGGGTCAAACGAGCCCCGAAGCGAGCATACGCCTCATTTCGACGATTTTCGTGTGCTATAGCACACCATTTTTTGGGTGATCCGGATTCCGACGTCAAAAATGCCAAATTTTTTCGTGGACGTCCGTCAAGACCTTGTCTATGCATACGGTTGGCCATCACGGATTGTCCGGCCCATTTGGAGGGTCAAACGAGCCCCGAAGCGAGCATACGCCTCATTTCGACGATTTTCGTGTGCTATAGCACACCATTTTTTGGGTGATCCGGATTCCGACGTCAAAAATGCCAAATTTTTTCGTGGACGTCCGTCAAGACCTTGTCTATGCATACGGTTGGCCATCACGGATTGTCCGGCCCATTTGGAGGGTCAAACGAGCCCCGAAGCGAGCATACGCCTCATTTCGACGATTTTCGTGTGCTATAGCACACCATTTTTTGGGTGATCCGGATTCCGACGTCAAAAATGCCAAATTTTTTCGTGGACGTCCGTCAAGACCTTGTCTATGCATACGGTTGGCCATCACGGATTGTCCGGCCCATTTGGAGGGTCAAACGAGCCCCGAAGCGAGCATACGCCTCATTTCGACGATTTTCGTGTGCTATAGCACACCATTTTTTGGGTGATCCGGATTCCGACGTCAAAAATGCCAAATTTTTTCGTGGACGTCCGTCAAGACCTTGTCTATGCATACGGTTGGCCATCACGGATTGTCCGGCCCATTTGGAGGGTCAAACGAGCCCCGAAGCGAGCATACGCCTCATTTCGACGATTTTCGTGTGCTATAGCACACCATTTTTTGGGTGATCCGGATTCCGACGTCAAAAATGCCAAATTTTTTCGTGGACGTCCGTCAAGACCTTGTCTATGCATACGGTTGGCCATCACGGATTGTCCGGCCCATTTGGAGGGTCAAACGAGCCCCGAAGCGAGCATACGCCTCATTTCGACGATTTTCGTGTGCTATAGCACACCATTTTTTGGGTGATCCGGATTCCGACGTCAAAAATGCCAAATTTTTTCGTGGACGTCCGTCAAGACCTTGTCTATGCATACGGTTGGCCATCACGGATTGTCCGGCCCATTTGGAGGGTCAAACGAGCCCCGAAGCGAGCATACGCCTCATTTCGACGATTTTCGTGTGCTATAGCACACCATTTTTTGGGTGATCCGGATTCCGACGTCAAAAATGCCAAATTTTTTCGTGGACGTCCGTCAAGACCTTGTCTATGCATACGGTTGGCCATCACGGATTGTCCGGCCCATTTGGAGGGTCAAACGAGCCCCGAAGCGAGCATACGCCTCATTTCGACGATTTTCGTGTGCTATAGCACACCATTTTTTGGGTGATCCGGATTCCGACGTCAAAAATGCCAAATTTTTTCGTGGACGTCCGTCAAGACCTTGTCTATGCATACGGTTGGCCATCACGGATTGTCCGGCCCATTTGGAGGGTCAAACGAGCCCCGAAGCGAGCATACGCCTCATTTCGACGATTTTCGTGTGCTATAGCACACCATTTTTTGGGTGATCCGGATTCCGACGTCAAAAATGCCAAATTTTTTCGTGGACGTCCGTCAAGACCTTGTCTATGCATACGGTTGGCCATCACGGATTGTCCGGCCCATTTGGAGGGTCAAACGAGCCCCGAAGCGAGCATACGCCTCATTTCGACGATTTTCGTGTGCTATAGCACACCATTTTTTGGGTGATCCGGATTCCGACGTCAAAAATGCCAAATTTTTTCGTGGACGTCCGTCAAGACCTTGTCTATGCATACGGTTGGCCATCACGGATTGTCCGGCCCATTTGGAGGGTCAAACGAGCCCCGAAGCGAGCATACGCCTCATTTCGACGATTTTCGTGTGCTATAGCACACCATTTTTTGGGTGATCCGGATTCCGACGTCAAAAATGCCAAATTTTTTCGTGGACGTCCGTCAAGACCTTGTCTATGCATACGGTTGGCCATCACGGATTGTCCGGCCCATTTGGAGGGTCAAACGAGCCCCGAAGCGAGCATACGCCTCATTTCGACGATTTTCGTGTGCTATAGCACACCATTTTTTGGGTGATCCGGATTCCGACGTCAAAAATGCCAAATTTTTTCGTGGACGTCCGTCAAGACCTTGTCTATGCATACGGTTGGCCATCACGGATTGTCCGGCCCATTTGGAGGGTCAAACGAGCCCCGAAGCGAGCATACGCCTCATTTCGACGATTTTCGTGTGCTATAGCACACCATTTTTTGGGTGATCCGGATTCCGACGTCAAAAATGCCAAATTTTTTCGTGGACGTCCGTCAAGACCTTGTCTATGCATACGGTTGGCCATCACGGATTGTCCGGCCCATTTGGAGGGTCAAACGAGCCCCGAAGCGAGCATACGCCTCATTTCGACGATTTTCGTGTGCTATAGCACACCATTTTTTGGGTGATCCGGATTCCGACGTCAAAAATGCCAAATTTTTTCGTGGACGTCCGTCAAGACCTTGTCTATGCATACGGTTGGCCATCACGGATTGTCCGGCCCATTTGGAGGGTCAAACGAGCCCCGAAGCGAGCATACGCCTCATTTCGACGATTTTCGTGTGCTATAGCACACCATTTTTTGGGTGATCCGGATTCCGACGTCAAAAATGCCAAATTTTTTCGTGGACGTCCGTCAAGACCTTGTCTATGCATACGGTTGGCCATCACGGATTGTCCGGCCCATTTGGAGGGTCAAACGAGCCCCGAAGCGAGCATACGCCTCATTTCGACGATTTTCGTGTGCTATAGCACACCATTTTTTGGGTGATCCGGATTCCGACGTCAAAAATGCCAAATTTTTTCGTGGACGTCCGTCAAGACCTTGTCTATGCATACGGTTGGCCATCACGGATTGTCCGGCCCATTTGGAGGGTCAAACGAGCCCCGAAGCGAGCATACGCCTCATTTCGACGATTTTCGTGTGCTATAGCACACCATTTTTTGGGTGATCCGGATTCCGACGTCAAAAATGCCAAATTTTTTCGTGGACGTCCGTCAAGACCTTGTCTATGCATACGGTTGGCCATCACGGATTGTCCGGCCCATTTGGAGGGTCAAACGAGCCCCGAAGCGAGCATACGCCTCATTTCGACGATTTTCGTGTGCTATAGCACACCATTTTTTGGGTGATCCGGATTCCGACGTCAAAAATGCCAAATTTTTTCGTGGACGTCCGTCAAGACCTTGTCTATGCATACGGTTGGCCATCACGGATTGTCCGGCCCATTTGGAGGGTCAAACGAGCCCCGAAGCGAGCATACGCCTCATTTCGACGATTTTCGTGTGCTATAGCACACCATTTTTTGGGTGATCCGGATTCCGACGTCAAAAATGCCAAATTTTTTCGTGGACGTCCGTCAAGACCTTGTCTATGCATACGGTTGGCCATCACGGATTGTCCGGCCCATTTGGAGGGTCAAACGAGCCCCGAAGCGAGCATACGCCTCATTTCGACGATTTTCGTGTGCTATAGCACACCATTTTTTGGGTGATCCGGATTCCGACGTCAAAAATGCCAAATTTTTTCGTGGACGTCCGTCAAGACCTTGTCTATGCATACGGTTGGCCATCACGGATTGTCCGGCCCATTTGGAGGGTCAAACGAGCCCCGAAGCGAGCATACGCCTCATTTCGACGATTTTCGTGTGCTATAGCACACCATTTTTTGGGTGATCCGGATTCCGACGTCAAAAATGCCAAATTTTTTCGTGGACGTCCGTCAAGACCTTGTCTATGCATACGGTTGGCCATCACGGATTGTCCGGCCCATTTGGAGGGTCAAACGAGCCCCGAAGCGAGCATACGCCTCATTTCGACGATTTTCGTGTGCTATAGCACACCATTTTTTGGGTGATCCGGATTCCGACGTCAAAAATGCCAAATTTTTTCGTGGACGTCCGTCAAGACCTTGTCTATGCATACGGTTGGCCATCACGGATTGTCCGGCCCATTTGGAGGGTCAAACGAGCCCCGAAGCGAGCATACGCCTCATTTCGACGATTTTCGTGTGCTATAGCACACCATTTTTTGGGTGATCCGGATTCCGACGTCAAAAATGCCAAATTTTTTCGTGGACGTCCGTCAAGACCTTGTCTATGCATACGGTTGGCCATCACGGATTGTCCGGCCCATTTGGAGGGTCAAACGAGCCCCGAAGCGAGCATACGCCTCATTTCGACGATTTTCGTGTGCTATAGCACACCATTTTTTGGGTGATCCGGATTCCGACGTCAAAAATGCCAAATTTTTTCGTGGACGTCCGTCAAGACCTTGTCTATGCATACGGTTGGCCATCACGGATTGTCCGGCCCATTTGGAGGGTCAAACGAGCCCCGAAGCGAGCATACGCCTCATTTCGACGATTTTCGTGTGCTATAGCACACCATTTTTTGGGTGATCCGGATTCCGACGTCAAAAATGCCAAATTTTTTCGTGGACGTCCGTCAAGACCTTGTCTATGCATACGGTTGGCCATCACGGATTGTCCGGCCCATTTGGAGGGTCAAACGAGCCCCGAAGCGAGCATACGCCTCATTTCGACGATTTTCGTGTGCTATAGCACACCATTTTTTGGGTGATCCGGATTCCGACGTCAAAAATGCCAAATTTTTTCGTGGACGTCCGTCAAGACCTTGTCTATGCATACGGTTGGCCATCACGGATTGTCCGGCCCATTTGGAGGGTCAAACGAGCCCCGAAGCGAGCATACGCCTCATTTCGACGATTTTCGTGTGCTATAGCACACCATTTTTTGGGTGATCCGGATTCCGACGTCAAAAATGCCAAATTTTTTCGTGGACGTCCGTCAAGACCTTGTCTATGCATACGGTTGGCCATCACGGATTGTCCGGCCCATTTGGAGGGTCAAACGAGCCCCGAAGCGAGCATACGCCTCATTTCGACGATTTTCGTGTGCTATAGCACACCATTTTTTGGGTGATCCGGATTCCGACGTCAAAAATGCCAAATTTTTTCGTGGACGTCCGTCAAGACCTTGTCTATGCATACGGTTGGCCATCACGGATTGTCCGGCCCATTTGGAGGGTCAAACGAGCCCCGAAGCGAGCATACGCCTCATTTCGACGATTTTCGTGTGCTATAGCACACCATTTTTTGGGTGATCCGGATTCCGACGTCAAAAATGCCAAATTTTTTCGTGGACGTCCGTCAAGACCTTGTCTATGCATACGGTTGGCCATCACGGATTGTCCGGCCCATTTGGAGGGTCAAACGAGCCCCGAAGCGAGCATACGCCTCATTTCGACGATTTTCGTGTGCTATAGCACACCATTTTTTGGGTGATCCGGATTCCGACGTCAAAAATGCCAAATTTTTTCGTGGACGTCCGTCAAGACCTTGTCTATGCATACGGTTGGCCATCACGGATTGTCCGGCCCATTTGGAGGGTCAAACGAGCCCCGAAGCGAGCATACGCCTCATTTCGACGATTTTCGTGTGCTATAGCACACCATTTTTTGGGTGATCCGGATTCCGACGTCAAAAATGCCAAATTTTTTCGTGGACGTCCGTCAAGACCTTGTCTATGCATACGGTTGGCCATCACGGATTGTCCGGCCCATTTGGAGGGTCAAACGAGCCCCGAAGCGAGCATACGCCTCATTTCGACGATTTTCGTGTGCTATAGCACACCATTTTTTGGGTGATCCGGATTCCGACGTCAAAAATGCCAAATTTTTTCGTGGACGTCCGTCAAGACCTTGTCTATGCATACGGTTGGCCATCACGGATTGTCCGGCCCATTTGGAGGGTCAAACGAGCCCCGAAGCGAGCATACGCCTCATTTCGACGATTTTCGTGTGCTATAGCACACCATTTTTTGGGTGATCCGGATTCCGACGTCAAAAATGCCAAATTTTTTCGTGGACGTCCGTCAAGACCTTGTCTATGCATACGGTTGGCCATCACGGATTGTCCGGCCCATTTGGAGGGTCAAACGAGCCCCGAAGCGAGCATACGCCTCATTTCGACGATTTTCGTGTGCTATAGCACACCATTTTTTGGGTGATCCGGATTCCGACGTCAAAAATGCCAAATTTTTTCGTGGACGTCCGTCAAGACCTTGTCTATGCATACGGTTGGCCATCACGGATTGTCCGGCCCATTTGGAGGGTCAAACGAGCCCCGAAGCGAGCATACGCCTCATTTCGACGATTTTCGTGTGCTATAGCACACCATTTTTTGGGTGATCCGGATTCCGACGTCAAAAATGCCAAATTTTTTCGTGGACGTCCGTCAAGACCTTGTCTATGCATACGGTTGGCCATCACGGATTGTCCGGCCCATTTGGAGGGTCAAACGAGCCCCGAAGCGAGCATACGCCTCATTTCGACGATTTTCGTGTGCTATAGCACACCATTTTTTGGGTGATCCGGATTCCGACGTCAAAAATGCCAAATTTTTTCGTGGACGTCCGTCAAGACCTTGTCTATGCATACGGTTGGCCATCACGGATTGTCCGGCCCATTTGGAGGGTCAAACGAGCCCCGAAGCGAGCATACGCCTCATTTCGACGATTTTCGTGTGCTATAGCACACCATTTTTTGGGTGATCCGGATTCCGACGTCAAAAATGCCAAATTTTTTCGTGGACGTCCGTCAAGACCTTGTCTATGCATACGGTTGGCCATCACGGATTGTCCGGCCCATTTGGAGGGTCAAACGAGCCCCGAAGCGAGCATACGCCTCATTTCGACGATTTTCGTGTGCTATAGCACACCATTTTTTGGGTGATCCGGATTCCGACGTCAAAAATGCCAAATTTTTTCGTGGACGTCCGTCAAGACCTTGTCTATGCATACGGTTGGCCATCACGGATTGTCCGGCCCATTTGGAGGGTCAAACGAGCCCCGAAGCGAGCATACGCCTCATTTCGACGATTTTCGTGTGCTATAGCACACCATTTTTTGGGTGATCCGGATTCCGACGTCAAAAATGCCAAATTTTTTCGTGGACGTCCGTCAAGACCTTGTCTATGCATACGGTTGGCCATCACGGATTGTCCGGCCCATTTGGAGGGTCAAACGAGCCCCGAAGCGAGCATACGCCTCATTTCGACGATTTTCGTGTGCTATAGCACACCATTTTTTGGGTGATCCGGATTCCGACGTCAAAAATGCCAAATTTTTTCGTGGACGTCCGTCAAGACCTTGTCTATGCATACGGTTGGCCATCACGGATTGTCCGGCCCATTTGGAGGGTCAAACGAGCCCCGAAGCGAGCATACGCCTCATTTCGACGATTTTCGTGTGCTATAGCACACCATTTTTTGGGTGATCCGGATTCCGACGTCAAAAATGCCAAATTTTTTCGTGGACGTCCGTCAAGACCTTGTCTATGCATACGGTTGGCCATCACGGATTGTCCGGCCCATTTGGAGGGTCAAACGAGCCCCGAAGCGAGCATACGCCTCATTTCGACGATTTTCGTGTGCTATAGCACACCATTTTTTGGGTGATCCGGATTCCGACGTCAAAAATGCCAAATTTTTTCGTGGACGTCCGTCAAGACCTTGTCTATGCATACGGTTGGCCATCACGGATTGTCCGGCCCATTTGGAGGGTCAAACGAGCCCCGAAGCGAGCATACGCCTCATTTCGACGATTTTCGTGTGCTATAGCACACCATTTTTTGGGTGATCCGGATTCCGACGTCAAAAATGCCAAATTTTTTCGTGGACGTCCGTCAAGACCTTGTCTATGCATACGGTTGGCCATCACGGATTGTCCGGCCCATTTGGAGGGTCAAACGAGCCCCGAAGCGAGCATACGCCTCATTTCGACGATTTTCGTGTGCTATAGCACACCATTTTTTGGGTGATCCGGATTCCGACGTCAAAAATGCCAAATTTTTTCGTGGACGTCCGTCAAGACCTTGTCTATGCATACGGTTGGCCATCACGGATTGTCCGGCCCATTTGGAGGGTCAAACGAGCCCCGAAGCGAGCATACGCCTCATTTCGACGATTTTCGTGTGCTATAGCACACCATTTTTTGGGTGATCCGGATTCCGACGTCAAAAATGCCAAATTTTTTCGTGGACGTCCGTCAAGACCTTGTCTATGCATACGGTTGGCCATCACGGATTGTCCGGCCCATTTGGAGGGTCAAACGAGCCCCGAAGCGAGCATACGCCTCATTTCGACGATTTTCGTGTGCTATAGCACACCATTTTTTGGGTGATCCGGATTCCGACGTCAAAAATGCCAAATTTTTTCGTGGACGTCCGTCAAGACCTTGTCTATGCATACGGTTGGCCATCACGGATTGTCCGGCCCATTTGGAGGGTCAAACGAGCCCCGAAGCGAGCATACGCCTCATTTCGACGATTTTCGTGTGCTATAGCACACCATTTTTTGGGTGATCCGGATTCCGACGTCAAAAATGCCAAATTTTTTCGTGGACGTCCGTCAAGACCTTGTCTATGCATACGGTTGGCCATCACGGATTGTCCGGCCCATTTGGAGGGTCAAACGAGCCCCGAAGCGAGCATACGCCTCATTTCGACGATTTTCGTGTGCTATAGCACACCATTTTTTGGGTGATCCGGATTCCGACGTCAAAAATGCCAAATTTTTTCGTGGACGTCCGTCAAGACCTTGTCTATGCATACGGTTGGCCATCACGGATTGTCCGGCCCATTTGGAGGGTCAAACGAGCCCCGAAGCGAGCATACGCCTCATTTCGACGATTTTCGTGTGCTATAGCACACCATTTTTTGGGTGATCCGGATTCCGACGTCAAAAATGCCAAATTTTTTCGTGGACGTCCGTCAAGACCTTGTCTATGCATACGGTTGGCCATCACGGATTGTCCGGCCCATTTGGAGGGTCAAACGAGCCCCGAAGCGAGCATACGCCTCATTTCGACGATTTTCGTGTGCTATAGCACACCATTTTTTGGGTGATCCGGATTCCGACGTCAAAAATGCCAAATTTTTTCGTGGACGTCCGTCAAGACCTTGTCTATGCATACGGTTGGCCATCACGGATTGTCCGGCCCATTTGGAGGGTCAAACGAGCCCCGAAGCGAGCATACGCCTCATTTCGACGATTTTCGTGTGCTATAGCACACCATTTTTTGGGTGATCCGGATTCCGACGTCAAAAATGCCAAATTTTTTCGTGGACGTCCGTCAAGACCTTGTCTATGCATACGGTTGGCCATCACGGATTGTCCGGCCCATTTGGAGGGTCAAACGAGCCCCGAAGCGAGCATACGCCTCATTTCGACGATTTTCGTGTGCTATAGCACACCATTTTTTGGGTGATCCGGATTCCGACGTCAAAAATGCCAAATTTTTTCGTGGACGTCCGTCAAGACCTTGTCTATGCATACGGTTGGCCATCACGGATTGTCCGGCCCATTTGGAGGGTCAAACGAGCCCCGAAGCGAGCATACGCCTCATTTCGACGATTTTCGTGTGCTATAGCACACCATTTTTTGGGTGATCCGGATTCCGACGTCAAAAATGCCAAATTTTTTCGTGGACGTCCGTCAAGACCTTGTCTATGCATACGGTTGGCCATCACGGATTGTCCGGCCCATTTGGAGGGTCAAACGAGCCCCGAAGCGAGCATACGCCTCATTTCGACGATTTTCGTGTGCTATAGCACACCATTTTTTGGGTGATCCGGATTCCGACGTCAAAAATGCCAAATTTTTTCGTGGACGTCCGTCAAGACCTTGTCTATGCATACGGTTGGCCATCACGGATTGTCCGGCCCATTTGGAGGGTCAAACGAGCCCCGAAGCGAGCATACGCCTCATTTCGACGATTTTCGTGTGCTATAGCACACCATTTTTTGGGTGATCCGGATTCCGACGTCAAAAATGCCAAATTTTTTCGTGGACGTCCGTCAAGACCTTGTCTATGCATACGGTTGGCCATCACGGATTGTCCGGCCCATTTGGAGGGTCAAACGAGCCCCGAAGCGAGCATACGCCTCATTTCGACGATTTTCGTGTGCTATAGCACACCATTTTTTGGGTGATCCGGATTCCGACGTCAAAAATGCCAAATTTTTTCGTGGACGTCCGTCAAGACCTTGTCTATGCATACGGTTGGCCATCACGGATTGTCCGGCCCATTTGGAGGGTCAAACGAGCCCCGAAGCGAGCATACGCCTCATTTCGACGATTTTCGTGTGCTATAGCACACCATTTTTTGGGTGATCCGGATTCCGACGTCAAAAATGCCAAATTTTTTCGTGGACGTCCGTCAAGACCTTGTCTATGCATACGGTTGGCCATCACGGATTGTCCGGCCCATTTGGAGGGTCAAACGAGCCCCGAAGCGAGCATACGCCTCATTTCGACGATTTTCGTGTGCTATAGCACACCATTTTTTGGGTGATCCGGATTCCGACGTCAAAAATGCCAAATTTTTTCGTGGACGTCCGTCAAGACCTTGTCTATGCATACGGTTGGCCATCACGGATTGTCCGGCCCATTTGGAGGGTCAAACGAGCCCCGAAGCGAGCATACGCCTCATTTCGACGATTTTCGTGTGCTATAGCACACCATTTTTTGGGTGATCCGGATTCCGACGTCAAAAATGCCAAATTTTTTCGTGGACGTCCGTCAAGACCTTGTCTATGCATACGGTTGGCCATCACGGATTGTCCGGCCCATTTGGAGGGTCAAACGAGCCCCGAAGCGAGCATACGCCTCATTTCGACGATTTTCGTGTGCTATAGCACACCATTTTTTGGGTGATCCGGATTCCGACGTCAAAAATGCCAAATTTTTTCGTGGACGTCCGTCAAGACCTTGTCTATGCATACGGTTGGCCATCACGGATTGTCCGGCCCATTTGGAGGGTCAAACGAGCCCCGAAGCGAGCATACGCCTCATTTCGACGATTTTCGTGTGCTATAGCACACCATTTTTTGGGTGATCCGGATTCCGACGTCAAAAATGCCAAATTTTTTCGTGGACGTCCGTCAAGACCTTGTCTATGCATACGGTTGGCCATCACGGATTGTCCGGCCCATTTGGAGGGTCAAACGAGCCCCGAAGCGAGCATACGCCTCATTTCGACGATTTTCGTGTGCTATAGCACACCATTTTTTGGGTGATCCGGATTCCGACGTCAAAAATGCCAAATTTTTTCGTGGACGTCCGTCAAGACCTTGTCTATGCATACGGTTGGCCATCACGGATTGTCCGGCCCATTTGGAGGGTCAAACGAGCCCCGAAGCGAGCATACGCCTCATTTCGACGATTTTCGTGTGCTATAGCACACCATTTTTTGGGTGATCCGGATTCCGACGTCAAAAATGCCAAATTTTTTCGTGGACGTCCGTCAAGACCTTGTCTATGCATACGGTTGGCCATCACGGATTGTCCGGCCCATTTGGAGGGTCAAACGAGCCCCGAAGCGAGCATACGCCTCATTTCGACGATTTTCGTGTGCTATAGCACACCATTTTTTGGGTGATCCGGATTCCGACGTCAAAAATGCCAAATTTTTTCGTGGACGTCCGTCAAGACCTTGTCTATGCATACGGTTGGCCATCACGGATTGTCCGGCCCATTTGGAGGGTCAAACGAGCCCCGAAGCGAGCATACGCCTCATTTCGACGATTTTCGTGTGCTATAGCACACCATTTTTTGGGTGATCCGGATTCCGACGTCAAAAATGCCAAATTTTTTCGTGGACGTCCGTCAAGACCTTGTCTATGCATACGGTTGGCCATCACGGATTGTCCGGCCCATTTGGAGGGTCAAACGAGCCCCGAAGCGAGCATACGCCTCATTTCGACGATTTTCGTGTGCTATAGCACACCATTTTTTGGGTGATCCGGATTCCGACGTCAAAAATGCCAAATTTTTTCGTGGACGTCCGTCAAGACCTTGTCTATGCATACGGTTGGCCATCACGGATTGTCCGGCCCATTTGGAGGGTCAAACGAGCCCCGAAGCGAGCATACGCCTCATTTCGACGATTTTCGTGTGCTATAGCACACCATTTTTTGGGTGATCCGGATTCCGACGTCAAAAATGCCAAATTTTTTCGTGGACGTCCGTCAAGACCTTGTCTATGCATACGGTTGGCCATCACGGATTGTCCGGCCCATTTGGAGGGTCAAACGAGCCCCGAAGCGAGCATACGCCTCATTTCGACGATTTTCGTGTGCTATAGCACACCATTTTTTGGGTGATCCGGATTCCGACGTCAAAAATGCCAAATTTTTTCGTGGACGTCCGTCAAGACCTTGTCTATGCATACGGTTGGCCATCACGGATTGTCCGGCCCATTTGGAGGGTCAAACGAGCCCCGAAGCGAGCATACGCCTCATTTCGACGATTTTCGTGTGCTATAGCACACCATTTTTTGGGTGATCCGGATTCCGACGTCAAAAATGCCAAATTTTTTCGTGGACGTCCGTCAAGACCTTGTCTATGCATACGGTTGGCCATCACGGATTGTCCGGCCCATTTGGAGGGTCAAACGAGCCCCGAAGCGAGCATACGCCTCATTTCGACGATTTTCGTGTGCTATAGCACACCATTTTTTGGGTGATCCGGATTCCGACGTCAAAAATGCCAAATTTTTTCGTGGACGTCCGTCAAGACCTTGTCTATGCATACGGTTGGCCATCACGGATTGTCCGGCCCATTTGGAGGGTCAAACGAGCCCCGAAGCGAGCATACGCCTCATTTCGACGATTTTCGTGTGCTATAGCACACCATTTTTTGGGTGATCCGGATTCCGACGTCAAAAATGCCAAATTTTTTCGTGGACGTCCGTCAAGACCTTGTCTATGCATACGGTTGGCCATCACGGATTGTCCGGCCCATTTGGAGGGTCAAACGAGCCCCGAAGCGAGCATACGCCTCATTTCGACGATTTTCGTGTGCTATAGCACACCATTTTTTGGGTGATCCGGATTCCGACGTCAAAAATGCCAAATTTTTTCGTGGACGTCCGTCAAGACCTTGTCTATGCATACGGTTGGCCATCACGGATTGTCCGGCCCATTTGGAGGGTCAAACGAGCCCCGAAGCGAGCATACGCCTCATTTCGACGATTTTCGTGTGCTATAGCACACCATTTTTTGGGTGATCCGGATTCCGACGTCAAAAATGCCAAATTTTTTCGTGGACGTCCGTCAAGACCTTGTCTATGCATACGGTTGGCCATCACGGATTGTCCGGCCCATTTGGAGGGTCAAACGAGCCCCGAAGCGAGCATACGCCTCATTTCGACGATTTTCGTGTGCTATAGCACACCATTTTTTGGGTGATCCGGATTCCGACGTCAAAAATGCCAAATTTTTTCGTGGACGTCCGTCAAGACCTTGTCTATGCATACGGTTGGCCATCACGGATTGTCCGGCCCATTTGGAGGGTCAAACGAGCCCCGAAGCGAGCATACGCCTCATTTCGACGATTTTCGTGTGCTATAGCACACCATTTTTTGGGTGATCCGGATTCCGACGTCAAAAATGCCAAATTTTTTCGTGGACGTCCGTCAAGACCTTGTCTATGCATACGGTTGGCCATCACGGATTGTCCGGCCCATTTGGAGGGTCAAACGAGCCCCGAAGCGAGCATACGCCTCATTTCGACGATTTTCGTGTGCTATAGCACACCATTTTTTGGGTGATCCGGATTCCGACGTCAAAAATGCCAAATTTTTTCGTGGACGTCCGTCAAGACCTTGTCTATGCATACGGTTGGCCATCACGGATTGTCCGGCCCATTTGGAGGGTCAAACGAGCCCCGAAGCGAGCATACGCCTCATTTCGACGATTTTCGTGTGCTATAGCACACCATTTTTTGGGTGATCCGGATTCCGACGTCAAAAATGCCAAATTTTTTCGTGGACGTCCGTCAAGACCTTGTCTATGCATACGGTTGGCCATCACGGATTGTCCGGCCCATTTGGAGGGTCAAACGAGCCCCGAAGCGAGCATACGCCTCATTTCGACGATTTTCGTGTGCTATAGCACACCATTTTTTGGGTGATCCGGATTCCGACGTCAAAAATGCCAAATTTTTTCGTGGACGTCCGTCAAGACCTTGTCTATGCATACGGTTGGCCATCACGGATTGTCCGGCCCATTTGGAGGGTCAAACGAGCCCCGAAGCGAGCATACGCCTCATTTCGACGATTTTCGTGTGCTATAGCACACCATTTTTTGGGTGATCCGGATTCCGACGTCAAAAATGCCAAATTTTTTCGTGGACGTCCGTCAAGACCTTGTCTATGCATACGGTTGGCCATCACGGATTGTCCGGCCCATTTGGAGGGTCAAACGAGCCCCGAAGCGAGCATACGCCTCATTTCGACGATTTTCGTGTGCTATAGCACACCATTTTTTGGGTGATCCGGATTCCGACGTCAAAAATGCCAAATTTTTTCGTGGACGTCCGTCAAGACCTTGTCTATGCATACGGTTGGCCATCACGGATTGTCCGGCCCATTTGGAGGGTCAAACGAGCCCCGAAGCGAGCATACGCCTCATTTCGACGATTTTCGTGTGCTATAGCACACCATTTTTTGGGTGATCCGGATTCCGACGTCAAAAATGCCAAATTTTTTCGTGGACGTCCGTCAAGACCTTGTCTATGCATACGGTTGGCCATCACGGATTGTCCGGCCCATTTGGAGGGTCAAACGAGCCCCGAAGCGAGCATACGCCTCATTTCGACGATTTTCGTGTGCTATAGCACACCATTTTTTGGGTGATCCGGATTCCGACGTCAAAAATGCCAAATTTTTTCGTGGACGTCCGTCAAGACCTTGTCTATGCATACGGTTGGCCATCACGGATTGTCCGGCCCATTTGGAGGGTCAAACGAGCCCCGAAGCGAGCATACGCCTCATTTCGACGATTTTCGTGTGCTATAGCACACCATTTTTTGGGTGATCCGGATTCCGACGTCAAAAATGCCAAATTTTTTCGTGGACGTCCGTCAAGACCTTGTCTATGCATACGGTTGGCCATCACGGATTGTCCGGCCCATTTGGAGGGTCAAACGAGCCCCGAAGCGAGCATACGCCTCATTTCGACGATTTTCGTGTGCTATAGCACACCATTTTTTGGGTGATCCGGATTCCGACGTCAAAAATGCCAAATTTTTTCGTGGACGTCCGTCAAGACCTTGTCTATGCATACGGTTGGCCATCACGGATTGTCCGGCCCATTTGGAGGGTCAAACGAGCCCCGAAGCGAGCATACGCCTCATTTCGACGATTTTCGTGTGCTATAGCACACCATTTTTTGGGTGATCCGGATTCCGACGTCAAAAATGCCAAATTTTTTCGTGGACGTCCGTCAAGACCTTGTCTATGCATACGGTTGGCCATCACGGATTGTCCGGCCCATTTGGAGGGTCAAACGAGCCCCGAAGCGAGCATACGCCTCATTTCGACGATTTTCGTGTGCTATAGCACACCATTTTTTGGGTGATCCGGATTCCGACGTCAAAAATGCCAAATTTTTTCGTGGACGTCCGTCAAGACCTTGTCTATGCATACGGTTGGCCATCACGGATTGTCCGGCCCATTTGGAGGGTCAAACGAGCCCCGAAGCGAGCATACGCCTCATTTCGACGATTTTCGTGTGCTATAGCACACCATTTTTTGGGTGATCCGGATTCCGACGTCAAAAATGCCAAATTTTTTCGTGGACGTCCGTCAAGACCTTGTCTATGCATACGGTTGGCCATCACGGATTGTCCGGCCCATTTGGAGGGTCAAACGAGCCCCGAAGCGAGCATACGCCTCATTTCGACGATTTTCGTGTGCTATAGCACACCATTTTTTGGGTGATCCGGATTCCGACGTCAAAAATGCCAAATTTTTTCGTGGACGTCCGTCAAGACCTTGTCTATGCATACGGTTGGCCATCACGGATTGTCCGGCCCATTTGGAGGGTCAAACGAGCCCCGAAGCGAGCATACGCCTCATTTCGACGATTTTCGTGTGCTATAGCACACCATTTTTTGGGTGATCCGGATTCCGACGTCAAAAATGCCAAATTTTTTCGTGGACGTCCGTCAAGACCTTGTCTATGCATACGGTTGGCCATCACGGATTGTCCGGCCCATTTGGAGGGTCAAACGAGCCCCGAAGCGAGCATACGCCTCATTTCGACGATTTTCGTGTGCTATAGCACACCATTTTTTGGGTGATCCGGATTCCGACGTCAAAAATGCCAAATTTTTTCGTGGACGTCCGTCAAGACCTTGTCTATGCATACGGTTGGCCATCACGGATTGTCCGGCCCATTTGGAGGGTCAAACGAGCCCCGAAGCGAGCATACGCCTCATTTCGACGATTTTCGTGTGCTATAGCACACCATTTTTTGGGTGATCCGGATTCCGACGTCAAAAATGCCAAATTTTTTCGTGGACGTCCGTCAAGACCTTGTCTATGCATACGGTTGGCCATCACGGATTGTCCGGCCCATTTGGAGGGTCAAACGAGCCCCGAAGCGAGCATACGCCTCATTTCGACGATTTTCGTGTGCTATAGCACACCATTTTTTGGGTGATCCGGATTCCGACGTCAAAAATGCCAAATTTTTTCGTGGACGTCCGTCAAGACCTTGTCTATGCATACGGTTGGCCATCACGGATTGTCCGGCCCATTTGGAGGGTCAAACGAGCCCCGAAGCGAGCATACGCCTCATTTCGACGATTTTCGTGTGCTATAGCACACCATTTTTTGGGTGATCCGGATTCCGACGTCAAAAATGCCAAATTTTTTCGTGGACGTCCGTCAAGACCTTGTCTATGCATACGGTTGGCCATCACGGATTGTCCGGCCCATTTGGAGGGTCAAACGAGCCCCGAAGCGAGCATACGCCTCATTTCGACGATTTTCGTGTGCTATAGCACACCATTTTTTGGGTGATCCGGATTCCGACGTCAAAAATGCCAAATTTTTTCGTGGACGTCCGTCAAGACCTTGTCTATGCATACGGTTGGCCATCACGGATTGTCCGGCCCATTTGGAGGGTCAAACGAGCCCCGAAGCGAGCATACGCCTCATTTCGACGATTTTCGTGTGCTATAGCACACCATTTTTTGGGTGATCCGGATTCCGACGTCAAAAATGCCAAATTTTTTCGTGGACGTCCGTCAAGACCTTGTCTATGCATACGGTTGGCCATCACGGATTGTCCGGCCCATTTGGAGGGTCAAACGAGCCCCGAAGCGAGCATACGCCTCATTTCGACGATTTTCGTGTGCTATAGCACACCATTTTTTGGGTGATCCGGATTCCGACGTCAAAAATGCCAAATTTTTTCGTGGACGTCCGTCAAGACCTTGTCTATGCATACGGTTGGCCATCACGGATTGTCCGGCCCATTTGGAGGGTCAAACGAGCCCCGAAGCGAGCATACGCCTCATTTCGACGATTTTCGTGTGCTATAGCACACCATTTTTTGGGTGATCCGGATTCCGACGTCAAAAATGCCAAATTTTTTCGTGGACGTCCGTCAAGACCTTGTCTATGCATACGGTTGGCCATCACGGATTGTCCGGCCCATTTGGAGGGTCAAACGAGCCCCGAAGCGAGCATACGCCTCATTTCGACGATTTTCGTGTGCTATAGCACACCATTTTTTGGGTGATCCGGATTCCGACGTCAAAAATGCCAAATTTTTTTCGTGGACGTCCGTCAAGACCTTGTCTATGCATACGGTTGGCCATCACGGATTGTCCGGCCCATTTGGAGGGTCAAACGAGCCCCGAAGCGAGCATACGCCTCATTTCGACGATTTTCGTGTGCTATAGCACACCATTTTTTGGGTGATCCGGATTCCGACGTCAAAAATGCCAAATTTTTTCGTGGACGTCCGTCAAGACCTTGTCTATGCATACGGTTGGCCATCACGGATTGTCCGGCCCATTTGGAGGGTCAAACGAGCCCCGAAGCGAGCATACGCCTCATTTCGACGATTTTCGTGTGCTATAGCACACCATTTTTTGGGTGATCCGGATTCCGACGTCAAAAATGCCAAATTTTTCGTGGACGTCCGTCAAGACCTTGTCTATGCATACGGTTGGCCATCACGGATTGTCCGGCCCATTTGGAGGGTCAAACGAGCCCCGAAGCGAGCATACGCCTCATTTCGACGATTTTCGTGTGCTATAGCACACCATTTTTTGGGTGATCCGGATTCCGACGTCAAAAATGCCAAATTTTTTCGTGGACGTCCGTCAAGACCTTGTCTATGCATACGGTTGGCCATCACGGATTGTCCGGCCCATTTGGAGGGTCAAACGAGCCCCGAAGCGAGCATACGCCTCATTTCGACGATTTTCGTGTGCTATAGCACACCATTTTTTTGGTGATCCGGATTCCGACGTCAAAAATGCCAAATTTTTTCGTGGACGTCCGTCAAGACCTTGTCTATGCATACGGTTGGCCATCACGGATTGTCCGGCCCATTTGGAGGGTCAAACGAGCCCCGAAGCGAGCATACGCCTCATTTCGACGATTTTCGTGTGCTATAGCACACCATTTTTTGGGTGATCCGGATTCCGACGTCAAAAATGCCAAATTTTTTCGTGGACGTCCGTCAAGACCTTGTCTATGCATACGGTTGGCCATCACGGATTGTCCGGCCCATTTGGAGGGTCAAACGAGCCCCGAAGCGAGCATACGCCTCATTTCGACGATTTTCGTGTGCTATAGCACACCATTTTTTGGGTGATCCGGATTCCGACGTCAAAAATGCCAAATTTTTTCGTGGACGTCCGTCAAGACCTTGTCTATGCATACGGTTGGCCATCACGGATTGTCCGGCCCATTTGGAGGGTCAAACGAGCCCCGAAGCGAGCATACGCCTCATTTCGACGATTTTCGTGTGCTATAGCACACCATTTTTTGGGTGATCCGGATTCCGACGTCAAAAATGCCAAATTTTTTCGTGGACGTCCGTCAAGACCTTGTCTATGCATACGGTTGGCCATCACGGATTGTCCGGCCCATTTGGAGGGTCAAACGAGCCCCGAAGCGAGCATACGCCTCATTTCGACGATTTTCGTGTGCTATAGCACACCATTTTTTGGGTGATCCGGATTCCGACGTCAAAAATGCCAAATTTTTTCGTGGACGTCCGTCAAGACCTTGTCTATGCATACGGTTGGCCATCACGGATTGTCCGGCCCATTTGGAGGGTCAAACGAGCCCCGAAGCGAGCATACGCCTCATTTCGACGATTTTCGTGTGCTATAGCACACCATTTTTGGGTGATCCGGATTCCGACGTCAAAAATGCCAAATTTTTTCGTGGACGTCCGTCAAGACCTTGTCTATGCATACGGTTGGCCATCACGGATTGTCCGGCCCATTTGGAGGGTCAAACGAGCCCCGAAGCGAGCATACGCCTCATTTCGACGATTTTCGTGTGCTATAGCACACCATTTTTTGGGTGATCCGGATTCCGACGTCAAAAATGCCAAATTTTTTCGTGGACGTCCGTCAAGACCTTGTCTATGCATACGGTTGGCCATCACGGATTGTCCGGCCCATTTGGAGGGTCAAACGAGCCCCGAAGCGAGCATACGCCTCATTTCGACGATTTTCGTGTGCTATAGCACACCATTTTTTGGGTGATCCGGATTCCGACGTCAAAAATGCCAAATTTTTTCGTGGACGTCCGTCAAGACCTTGTCTATGCATACGGTTGGCCATCACGGATTGTCCGGCCCATTTGGAGGGTCAAACGAGCCCCGAAGCGAGCATACGCCTCATTTCGACGATTTTCGTGTGCTATAGCACACCATTTTTTGGGTGATCCGGATTCCGACGTCAAAAATGCCAAATTTTTTCGTGGACGTCCGTCAAGACCTTGTCTATGCATACGGTTGGCCATCACGGATTGTCCGGCCCATTTGGAGGGTCAAACGAGCCCCGAAGCGAGCATACGCCTCATTTCGACGATTTTCGTGTGCTATAGCACACCATTTTTTGGGTGATCCGGATTCCGACGTCAAAAATGCCAAATTTTTTCGTGGACGTCCGTCAAGACCTTGTCTATGCATACGGTTGGCCATCACGGATTGTCCGGCCCATTTGGAGGGTCAAACGAGCCCCGAAGCGAGCATACGCCTCATTTCGACGATTTTCGTGTGCTATAGCACACCATTTTTTGGGTGATCCGGATTCCGACGTCAAAAATGCCAAATTTTTTCGTGGACGTCCGTCAAGACCTTGTCTATGCATACGGTTGGCCATCACGGATTGTCCGGCCCATTTGGAGGGTCAAACGAGCCCCGAAGCGAGCATACGCCTCATTTCGACGATTTTCGTGTGCTATAGCACACCATTTTTTGGGTGATCCGGATTCCGACGTCAAAAATGCCAAATTTTTTCGTGGACGTCCGTCAAGACCTTGTCTATGCATACGGTTGGCCATCACGGATTGTCCGGCCCATTTGGAGGGTCAAACGAGCCCCGAAGCGAGCATACGCCTCATTTCGACGATTTTCGTGTGCTATAGCACACCATTTTTTGGTGATCCGGATTCCGACGTCAAAAATGCCAAATTTTTTCGTGGACGTCCGTCAAGACCTTGTCTATGCATACGGTTGGCCATCACGGATTGTCCGGCCCATTTGGAGGGTCAAACGAGCCCCGAAGCGAGCATT
>JAWZUQ010000020.1:451899-495410 GCA_034621305.1 Solanum pimpinellifolium
TCATTCATCTAAAAAGTAATATTATACAAATAAATTAAAAATTTTCTTAATTATTAAGCTCATTTCACTAGATTTAGCAGCAAGAGTTCCAAAAAACATTATATTGGAAATAGCAAAAATCTGAAATTTTGCAAGTTAAGCTAAGTATGAGTTTTGGGTCAGCCTCAAACGACCATACCTCCAAGTAGAAGATGAGTTAGGTGTGATACAAGATACCATTGGAAATATCCTTGAATATATTTCTTAAGGTATCAAGTTTTCAGAAGTTTGAGTTCGGATGAGTGAGATATGACCTTTGAAGTTAGGTTGTCCAGTTTATGAAAGTTACCCCAAAATAGTAAGGGGTATTTGGTCCTTTCCTTACCCAATAAGATTTAATTCGTTTTTAGTAATATTTAAGGATTCTTATCCTTTTAGGTTAAGTTTTAAAATCCTAATATACACCTAGGGATTTAGTTGATAGTTCAAGAAGAGAAATTGGAGAACAGAGGCAAGTATGAAGGCGTTCGCCGACGTTCTTGAGTCTAGTTGCGAATTTTCGCTGTGGGTCCACCCCCTAAGAGGTACGTAAGATTCCATAGTGTTGTTTTAGTACACCCACTTCCAATCATGTATTTTTTTCAGTGAAATTTGATGCTTAATGTTTAAAGATTAGAGTTCTTTATGAATACTTGAAAGGTGTTCTTGAATTCATTCTAATCTTGTTGTGTTGAAGTGTTGAGTATTTAAAGAGATAAAATTGAATAATTTTAGTCTTTTTTACAGTATATTAGAATTTAATTAAATTAAGTAATCGAATCCAAGTGATTGGGGAAGAAAGTTTCGAATTTAGGCAATTTAGGGTGGAAAATGAGCAAAAGTGCTTGGCAGAATTATTTATGTTGGGGCCTGGAGCAGCATCCTGCTAGAGCATCCCAAGCCTATCTATGTCCTTTAGGGGTTAGCGCCCCGCGCCACCCATAGCTCTAGGGTCGTCTGCCCAGTCCAGTTTACCTCCGGTTGCTCCGTTTGAGTTTGTTTAAGTGCATCTTCACTCCTTTTTATTCGAACTAGTTTAAGCTACTTCTAACCACCTAAATCAGTCCTAACATGATCATAACCTTAATTTCACAATTCAATTCAAGGTATATTTGATATTTTTGTTTTTGAGGATTCTCTCTAATGTTCTAAGAAACTTCTTTTGAGATTCAAGTTAGTATGAGTATGAAGAGAAGTTACAACCTCTAATAATTTGTTTCAAGACTCAAGTAAGTTAGTATGAGTATGAAGAGAAGTTATTTATGAGAATACCTTTTTATCATGAGATCCTCCATTTCATGAACCAAAACTCTTGAATTCATTTATATTCAAGAGAAAGTTACGAGTAGAGTTCAAGAAAAACCATTAAGTTCAATTGTGAATACTTGGAGATCCATCATTGATTAAACAATGTTTTGAGGAAGTTAACAGGAAAAATTCAAAGATTCATATACATGAATCCATGTAGTTATGTTGATCTTTGAGTCAAGTTATTTTATGCGCATAATTCTGCATGAACTTCGTTAGTTAGACATCTTTTAGAAAAGTGGGGTCTTCAAGTTCTAAGCCTTTACATGTTGAGTTTCCTACTCCATCTTTGAGACTGTCCTGATCATGTGATTATTACATGTTATCTATGAAATACTTAAGTTGAATTGTTCATGCCCATAGTTTCACATGAACCCCATAAGTCAAGCAATCATGACAGAAGAAGTGCCTTTATGTTCTCGAGTTGAGTAGTCCATGCTCATAATTCCGCATTAACCCTCCAAGTTAAAATCATGAAATCATCAAATAAACATGAGATCACGAGATTTGAATTCTTACTCAAATTCAAGGAAGTCAAAAGTCAAGTCTAAAGTTTTGAAGTAAGTTCAAGTGAAGTTTTTAAAGGTTTTCAAGATTCTTATTTAAACATTTTTAACATTGTTTTTAAGACTTAAATTTCAGGCTAAGTAAAGAGTAAGTTGAAGTTCTTCTCTTATCTTCAAAGGTTTTAAAGGAACTAAGTATTTCGTAAGAGTTAAAGTATCAAGTAAGCAAAGAGTATCAAGTTGAGTTTAGTTCTCAAAAGTTGTAAGGAAACTAAGTAATCCCTAAGAGTTTAAACAAAAAAATTTCAAACTTTTTAGAAAGAAAGGAAACTAGACTTCCACAGAGTGTATGGCCAGTCTTAGTAAAAGAAATAGAAAATTACGATTTCTAAGAGAGCTTCTAAAGTTGAGTTTGGAGCAATAATCTCAAATCACAAAATCAGTATGCTTTTTTAAAATAAAAGCCAGTATACTTTTGGAAGTAGAATTGAGCACCGATATGATAGAGAGTTCATATAACTTACTGCCCCCATAAACCATGTAGCCATTATAGGTAGAAAATGGTCATACTTTTTAGATGATTCCTTTCCACAGTTTACTAGTGGATCCATTAGGCAGTTTAGGTCCTGTACCCTGACAATGTTAGGATTGCTGGGGAGCATGGCCGAGTAATGTTGTATCATCACTGTAGATCTTAACTGATTGTTGTCAACTATAGAAACTCCAAGCAATTATAGTATTTTTATTTACATCAGTTAATTGTACTTTTGTATACATTTCATAGTTATATTGTATCCTTGTTATACACACAGAGTTGACATCATGTTTTTAAACAACTTTTCTTTACAATGCACTTATTTTAAACTACTTTATATTGAAACGAGTTTAGTAGATTATCAAGAGTTGAGTATCTTAAGTTTGAGTATCTTGATTTAATTTGTACTTCATTGAGTCGACTACCATATCTTTGAGCTGAATATCTAATTTTTGAGTTGAGTATTTTATTCTTGATGAGTTGAGTTGAAAAGAGGTTATTATGTTTCCTTTTTATTCAAGTATCAAGCTTATGTTTATACTTTAGAATTTTCCTTAAATACTCGTACACTCCACGTACTGATCCATTTGGCTTGCATGTTTTGATGATGCAGACAAAGGTATTCCAGATCATCACATGAGATTTATTGATATATCCTAGTGTTTGAGTTAGCCATGGTGAGACTCCTTGTTTCGGGAGGATTTCATTTACTTTTCGCTTTAGTCCAGATGTCGTGAGTCTTCTCTCGACTTCCATCATTATCAGTTAGAGGCTTCATAGATAGTCAGTTTAGTTAAGGATTCTATATTTTGCATTTATTTTATTAAATGTTTGAAAGACTAAAGTTGCCTATTTTATGTCTAGTTGAATAATTTATTTTATTCAAACCGTTCATTTGAGTCAAAGCTTCTAAAGTTGAGTTTATGAATTTTATTTCACTTTTCAGGCTTCACATACTAAAGTGAGTCTTCCGCTTGTAGTTAGCCAGGATGAGGGTTTCGCTCAGTGACCAGCGATGGTCTTCGAGTGCTGTCCATGTCCAGGGTGTTGGCTCGGGTCGTGAAATTTTTTTCGAGGACATTTATTTAACAGACAATGAAGAATTTTGACATTGAAGGTTTATTTTGCTGAATTATGGCAATAATTTAGTTAGGATTAACACATTTTTGCATATCAACAATCATGAAAAATATATGTCATATGCAAATAACTAAATATATCCCTCACCTCATACGAAATGTGATCAATGTCCAAATTGATATTTTTAAATGAATTACACATGAAAACAAACATATACTAGCTTATGAAATATGTGATTAAAGACCCACAAAGATCTTAACATCAATCACAGAGCTACGCCAAACCCAATTTTTATTTAACTCAAACTTTTCAGGATACACCATCACCCTTCCCCTAAAGTCACTCAACAAGGAATCTAAGGTCTAGCAATCACAATTTGAAGGCGAAGACTCATTTACATACCTTTACAGATGAAATTTATGGAATGTGGTTGAATATCACCCGTGGTCTCCCTTTCTCTTCATCATGATGAGTTTGCATAATAATGAGCAGTTTCGGAGAAATATCTTCAAATTTTTTTGAATAAACTTGCTATATTGGCCCCACCAGCTATAATGCTTCCACCACTACAGAGGCCCCACCATAGTGGGATCTCCCACAGTGTGACACCTCTTGTAGTTTTTTTATGGGCAAAAACTCAAATTTTCATAAAAAATCATCATATCAAAACACACATTTATCCCTTGATCTTCTAAACAAATCAGTTCACGCCATTATCTCGGGAGTTATACTCGCTCCAATTCGATTATGAAAAGCCTTACAATTTATTAATTTCTTAGTTAATACATGAAAAACTCAAACTTCGATATATAACCTGGTCCTTTCTCAAATTCCCCTAGATCTCACTTTGCTTAGATTCTGTTTGAGATTTGATTTGCCTAAAATTTTGAAGCGTCTAATCAAAAAGTTTTCGTACCCAATTTTATTCAGCAATCATTTACCTTGTAATTACTAGAAGGATCATTACAACTAGAATCTTTGTGCACCATCCTTCCTTCTTTTGTGATAGAATAAAATGAAAAGTTCATACATATATAAATGTACCTTTATCAAATCCCTTGATTTAGATGTAAGCTTCGCTTCCTTCACAATATTATGATGAATCTAGAGTTGAACATTCTAAGAAAAAAGAAAAATAGTAAATATGATAAAAAAAACTAAAAATCTATATATATTTTGAAGGAAATTTGTAAAGTTCATTTCTCGATAAATATTTGAAATTAACTTTGCATTTTTTAAATGCATAAACTCATAGTATAGTTATCATCGTACGTTCTAAAAAAAAGATCCATTTAGATATATAATTCTTAAATAAACATTTCTATAATATTCAAATGATAAAAAAATAATAACCAACAAAATGTGAAATAAATATACCTCATCCATTGTGCGTTGAATGTCACAATTTTCAATTGTTCAAATTGTCGGACAATGACAAAGGCATACTTCTTGTTTGGTTGGTTAAAAATATTTATATATGTATTAATATATGTGTAGTGTGTAATAAAAAGGATAATTAGAAATTTACTTATAATTTTAATAATTTTGTAAACTATGAATTTCATCATCATTGGCTTGTATAACCTATTGAAGGAAAATGATGGAACATGTCAAAGAAAACACTTTACAACTTGGAAAGGAGTTTTTTTATTAAGATATTGACCCTTTACACTTCTTTCTAGTAGTTAAGGTTTTGTATTTTTAAGGAGTAATTCACTTATATAAAGGCAAGTATGTTGTTGAGAGACAGACAAGGAATAAATTGAAATGTATCTATTCTGATAATGATGGTTAATATGTTTGTCCTTTTGATAAATACTGCAGAGAGCAGGATATTTGTCATCAAAAACTCCAAAGCCTCCTCAACTAAATAGTTTAATATAGAGGATGAACACAACTTCAGTTTAGAGGGTTACATGTATGTTTTCAGATGCTATGCTGCCAGATTCCTTCTTTTTTGACAGAAGCACTTAATAATGTTGCCTATGTTATCAATTTATCTAGTATTGTCTCTATATATGGTGATATCCCAACAGAGTTTGGTCTGATTAGAAAGTCTTTAATGATCATCTTAAAGGTTTTGGGTGTAAATTCTTTCTGAATATTTTTAAGGATGAGAAATCAAAGAAGGATATTAAATCTAGGAAATTTATCAATGTTGGTTATGGTCAAGATGAATTTGGGTATTGTTTCTTGGGATCTAGTTGAGAAGAAACTTGATAGATGTCATAATGTTGTGTTCTTTGAAAACAAAACAATTGAAGATCTTGAGAAATCTAGAAAGTGATTCTCAGATAAGTAAGAGCCTAGTTTATGTTGATCCAATTTCTTTGACTATTGCACCTTAAGAGAATCTTTAAGATGATCAAAACACAGTTGATATTGAATATGGTGATCTTATTGGCGTGGCATGCCATCAGCGTCTTTGGGAGGCACAAATGGTCCAATGACGTCGGGTGTGGCATGACATCACCACCCTTGGAAAGCACGCACGATCGAACGACGTCGGGCGTGGCATGACATCACCGCCCTTGGACAGCACGCATGGTCGGCAACGTCGGGCGTGGCATGACATCACCGCCCTTGGACAGCACACACGGTCGGATACGTCGGGCGTGGCATGAAATCACCGCCTTTGGACAGCACACACGGTCGAATGACGTCGGGCGTGACATGCCATCACCGCCTTTGGACAGCACACACAGTCAGACTATGTCGGGCGTGGCATGACATCAATGCCTTTGGACAACACACACGGTCGACCGACGTCGGGCGTGGCATGCCATCATCGCCTTAAGGCAGCACACACAATCGAACGACGTCGGGCGTGGCATGACATCACCTCCCTTGGACAGCACACACGGTCGGCAACGTCGGGCGTGGCATGACATCACCGCCCTTGGACAGCACACACGGTCGGACTACGTCGGGCGTGGCATGAAATCACCGCCTTTGGACAGCACACACGGTCGAATGACGTCGGGCGTGACGTGCCATCACCGCCTTTCGACAACACACACGGTCGGACTACGTCGGGCATGGCATGACATCACCGCCTTTGGACACCACACACTGTCGAACAACGTCGGGCGTGGCATGCCATCAACGCCTTTGGGCAGCACACACGGTCGAACGACGTTGGGGGTGGCATGACATCATAGCCCATGGACGGCAAACACGATCGAACGAAGTCGGGCGTGACATGCCATCGCTGCCTTTGGAAAGCACACACAGTCCAACGACGTCGGGTTTGGTTGACATCACCCTCCTTGGACTGCACGCATGGTTAGACGACGTCGGGCGTGGCATGACATCACCGTCACCGGACAACACACACGGTCGGCAACGTCGGGCGTGGCATGACATCACCGCCCTTGGACAGCACACACGGTCAAACGTCGGGCGTGGCATGACATCACCGCCCTTGGACAGCACACACGGTCAAACGATATCAGGCGTGGCATGACATCACCGCCCTTTGACAGTACACACAGTCGGACGACGTCGGGCGTGGCATGACATCACCGCCTTTGGATAGCACAAATGATCGAACGACGTCGGGCATGGCATGACATCACCGCCCTTGGACTGCACGCACGGTCGAACGACGTCAGGCGTGGAATGACATCACCGCCCTTGGACAGCACACACGGTTGGCAACGTCGGGCGTGGCATGACATCACTGCCCTTGGACAGCACACATGGGCGGCAACGTCGGGCGTGGCATGACATCACTGCCTTTGGACAGCACACACGGTCTAAGGACGTCAGGCGTGGCATGACATGACCGCCGTTGGACTGAACGCACGGTCGGATGACGTCGGGCGTGGTATGACATCACCGCCCTTGGACAGCACACACGGTCGACAACATCGAGCGTGGCATGACATCACTGCAATTGCACAGCACACACGGTCGACAACGTCCGGCAGGCATGACATCACCTCCCTTAGACAGTTAGACACTGTTGGACGACGTCGGGAGTGGCATGACATCACCGCCCTTGGGCAGTACACACGGTCAGACTACATCGGGCTTGGCATAACATCTCCGCCTTGAGACAGGACGACACGGGCGAACGACGTCGGGCGTGGCATGCCATCAACATCTTTGAGCAGCACACACACTCGAAAGACGTCGGGCGTGGCATTCTTTCATAGCCCTTAGATGGAAAACAATGTCGAACGATGTCGGGCGTGGCTTGACATCACCGCCCTTGGACTGCACGCACAGTAGGACGACGTCGGGCGTGGCATTAAACCACCGCCCTTGGTCAACACACACGGTCGGCAACGTCGGGTGTGGCATGACATCACCGCCCTTGGACTGCACACATGGTCGAACGACGTCGGGCGTGGCATGACATCACGGCCCTTGGACTGCACGCACGGTCGGACGATGTCGGGCGTGGCATGCCATCAGCGTCTTTGGGCGGCACAAACGGTCAAATGACGTCGGGCGTGGCATGACATCACCGCCCTTGGAAAGCACATACGGTCGAACGACGTTGGGCGTGGCATGAAATCACCGCCCTTGGACGGCACGCATGGTCGGAAGATGTCAGGCGTGGCATGCCATCATCGTCTTTGGGCAGCACAAACGGTCAAATGACGTCGGGCGTGGCATGACATCACCGCCCTTGGACAGCACACACGGTTGGACGACGTCAGGCGTGGCATGACATCCCCGCCTTTGGATAGCACACACGGTCGAACGACGTCGGGCATGGCATGACATCACCGCCCTTGGACTGCACGCATGGTCGGACGACGTCGGGTGTGGGATGACATCACCGCCCTTGGAAAGCACACACGGTTGGCAACGTCGGGCGGGGCATGACATCACTGCCCTGGACAGCACACACGGTCGGCAACGTCGGGCGTGGCATGACATCACCGCCTTTGGGCAGCACACATTGTCGGACTACGTCGGGCGTGACATTACATCATTGCTCTTGGACAGCACACACGGTCGAGCGACGTTGGGCGTGGCATGACATCACTGCCCATGGACAGCACGCATGGGTCGGACGATGTCGGGAGTGGCATGCCATCATCGTTTTTGGGCAGCACAAACGGTCAAATGACGTCGGGCTTGGCATGACATCACCGCCCTTGGACAGCACACACGGTCGAACGACGTTGGGCGTGGCATGACGTCACCACCCTTGGACAGTACACACTGTCGGCAACGTCGGGCGTGATATGCCATCACTGCCCTTGGACAACACACACGGTCGAATGAAGTCGGGCTTGACATGTCATCACCACCTTTGGACAACACACACGGTCGGACTACGTCGGGCATGGAATGACATCACTGCCCTTGTACAGCACACACGGTCGAACGACGTCTGGCGTGGCATGACATCACCGCCCTTGGACTGCACGCACGGTCGGACGATGTCGGGCGTGGCATGCCATCATCGCCTTGGGCTGCACAAATGGTCAAACAACGTCGGGCGTGGCATGACAACACCGCCCTTGGACAGCACACACGGTCGAACGACGTCGGGCGTGGCATGACATCATCGCCCTTGGACTGCTCGCACGGTCGGACGACGTTGGGCGTGGCATGACATCACCGCGTTTGGACAACACACACGGTCGGCAACGTCGGGCGTGATATGCCATCACTGCCCTTGGACACACACACGGTCGAATGACGTCGGGCGTAACATGCCATCACCGCCTTTGGACAGCACACATGATCGGTAATGTCGGGCGTCACATGACATCACCGCCCTTGGACAGCACACACGGTCGGACTACGTCGCGCGTGGCATGACATCACCGCATTTGGACAGCACACACGATCGAACGACGTCGAGCGGGACATGCCATCACCACCTTTGGACAACACACTCGGTTGAACGATGTCGGGTTTGGCATGCCATCATCGCTGTTGGGCAGCAAACACGGATGAACGACGTCGGGCGTGGCATGACATCACCTCTCTAGGACTTCACGCACGGTCGGACGAAGTCGGGCGTGGCATGAAATCACCACCCTTGGTCTGCAAACACGGTCGGCAACGTCGGTCGTGGCATGACATAACCTCCCTTGGAAAGCACACACGGTCGGACGACATCGGGCGTGGCATGACATCACCACCCTTGGGCAGCACACACGGTCGGACGACGTCGGCCGTGGCATGACATCACTGCCTTTGGGTAGCACACGCTGTCGAACGACATTGGGCGTGGCATGACATCATCGCCTTTGGACAGCACACACGGTAATATGAAGTCGGGCGTGACATGCCATCACTGCCTTTGGACAGCACACACGGTCGGACTAGGTTTGCAACGTCAGGCGTGGCATGACATCACTGCCCTTGGACACCACACACGGTCGGACTACGTCGGGCGTGGCATGACATCAACGCCCTAGGACATCACACACGGTCGGACTATATCGGGTGTGGCATGACATCACCGCCTTTGGACAGCACACACGGTCAAACGACGTCGGGCGTGGCATTCCATCATCGCCTTTGGGCAGCACACATGGTCAAACGACGTTGGGCGTGGCACGATATCACCGCCTTTGGGCAGCACACACGATCGAAAGATGTTGGGCGTGACATGCCATAACCGCCTTTGGACAGCACACTCGGTTGAATGACATCAGGCTAGGCATGACATCACCGCCCTTGGACAGCACACACGGTGGAATGACGTTCAGCGTGGCATCACATCATCGCCCTTGGACTGCACGCACGGTCGAACGATGTTAGGCGTTGCATGAAATCACCACACTTGGACAGCACACACAGTCGGCAACGTCAAGCGTGGCATGACATCACCGCCTTTGGACAGCACACACAGTCGGCAACGTTGGGTGTGGCAAGCCATAACCGCCCTTGGACAGCACACACGGTCGGACGACGTTTGGCGTGGCATGACATCATCGCCCTTGGACAGTACACACGGTCGGACTACATCGGGCGTGGCATAAAATCACCGTCTTTGGATAGCACACACGATTGAACGACGTAGGGCATGGCATGCCATCATTGCCTTTGGGCAGCACACACGGTCGACCGACTTCGTGCGTGGCATGCCATCATAGACCTTGGACGGCAAACACAGTTGGACGACGTCAGGCGTGACATTACATCACCGCCTGTGGACAGCACACACGGTCGAACGATGTCGGGTGTGGCTTTACATCACCGCCCTTGGACTGCACGCATGGTCCGACGACGTCGGGCGTGGTATGACATCACCGCGCTTTGATAGCACACACGGTCGAATGACGTCGGGCGAGGCATGCTATCATCGCCTTTGGGCAGCACACACGGTCGGACTAAGTCGGGCGTGGCATGACATCACCGCCCTTTGACAGCACACACGGTCGAATGACGTCGGGTGAGGCATGCCATCATTGCCTTTGGGCAGCACACACGGTCGGACTACGTCGGGCGTGGCATGACATCACCGCCTTTGGACAGCAAACACAGTCGAACGATGTCGGGCATGGAATTCCATCATCACCATTGGGCAGCACACACGGTCAAACGACGTTGGGCGGGGCACGACATCACCGCTTTTGGACAGCACACACGGTCGAATGACGTTGGGCGTGACATGTCATCACCGCCTTTGGACAGCACACTCGGTCGAACGACGTCGGGTGTGGGATGATATCATCGCCGTTGGGCAGCACACACGGTCGAACGACATCGAGCGTGGCATAACATCACCTCCCTTGGACTGCACACACGGTCGGACGACGTCGGGCGTGGCATGTTATCATCGCCCTTGGACAGCACACACTGTCGAATGACGTCGGGCGTGGCATGACATCACCACCCTTGGACTGCACGCACGATAGCACGACGTCGGGCTTGGAATGACATCACCCCCCTTGGACAGCACACACGGTCGGCAACGTCGGGCGTGGCATGACATCACCTCCCTTGGACAGCACAGATGGACGGGAACATCGAGCGTGGCATGCCATCACCGCCCTTAAACAGCACACACGGTCGGACGACGTCAGGCGTGGCATGACATCACCGCCCTTGGAAAGTACACACGGTCGGACTACGTCGGGAGTGGCATAACATCACCGCCTTTGGACAGCACACACGGTGTCGAACAACGTAGGGCATGGCATGCCATCAATTCCTTTGGGCAGCACACACGGTCGAACGACATCGGGTGTGGGATGCCATAATAGCCCTTGGACGGTAAACACGGTCGGACGACGTCGGGCGTGACATGCCATCTCCGCCTTTGGACAGCACACACGGTCGAACGACATCGGGTGTGGCTTTACATCACCGCCCTTGGACTGCATGCACGGTCCAACAATGTCGGGCGTGGCATTCCATCATTGCCTTTGGGCAGCACACACAGTCAAACGACGTTGAGCGTGGCACGACATCACCGCCTTTGGACAGCACACTCGGTCGAACGACGTCGGGTGTGGCATGATATCATCGCCCTTGGGCAGCACACACGGTCGAAGGACATCGGGCATGGCATGACATCACCTCTCTTGGACTGCACAAACGGTCGGATGACGTCGGGTGTGGCATGACATCACCATCCTTTGACAGCACACACGGTCGAATGACGTCAGGCGTGGCATGACATCACCGCCCTTGGACAGCACACACAGTCGGCAACGTCGGGCGTGGCATGACATCACCTCCCTTGGACAACACACATGGTCGGCAATGTCAGGTGTGGCATGCATCATCGCCCTTGGACAGCACACACGGTCGGACGACGTCGGGCGTGGCATAATATCACCTCCTTTGGACAGCACACAAGGTCGAACGATGTTGGGCGTGGCCAACATCACCGCCTTTTGGACAACACAAACGATCGAACGACGTCGGGGGTGACATGCCATCACCGCCTTTGGACATTACACTCGGTCGAAAGACATCGGGTGTGACATAATATCATCACTGTTGGGCAGCACTCACGACTGAACGACATCGAGCGTGGCATGACATCACCTCCCTTGGACTGCACACACTGTCGTACGACGTCGGGCGTGGCTTGACATCACCGCCTTTGGATATCACACACGGTCGAATGATGTCGGGCGTGCCTGACATCACCGCCCTTGGGCAACACATACGGTCAGACTACTTCGAGCGTGGCATGACATCACCGCCTTTGGACAGCTCACACGGTCGAACAACGTCGGGCGTGGCAATCCATCACCGTCAATGGGCAGCACACACCGTCAAACGATGTTGGGCGTGGCATGACATCACTGCCTTTGGACAGCACACACGGTCGAACGACGTCGTGTGTGACATACCATCACCGCCTTTCGACAACACACTCGGTAAAACGACATCGGGTGTGGCATGTCATCATCACTTTCGGCAGCACACACGGTCGAACGACGTTGGGCGTGTCATGACAACACCTCCCTTGGACAACACACACGGTCGAACGACGTCAGGCGTGTCATGACATCACCGCCCTTGGACAGCACACACGGTCGGCAACGTCCGGCGTGGCATGACATCACCGCCCTTGGACAGCACACTGTCGGCAACGTTAGGCGTGGCATACCATCACCTCCCTTGGACAGCACACACGGTCAAACGACGTTGGGCGTGGCACGACATCACCGCCTTTGGACAGCACACACGATCGAACGACGTCGGGTGTGACATGCTGTTACCGCCTTTTGACAGCACACACGTTTAACAACGTCGGGCGTGGATTAAAATCACCGCCCTTGGACTGCACGCACGGTCGGACGATGTTGGGCGTGGCCTGACATCACCGCCCTTGGACAGCACACACGGTCGGCAACGTCGGGCGTGGCATGACATCACCGCCCTTAGACAGCACACACGATCGGCAACGTCGGGCTTGGCATTACATCACTGCCCTTGGACAGCACACACGGTCGGACGACGTCGGGCGTGGCATGACATCACCGTCCTTGGTCAGTAGACACGGTCAGACTACGTCGGGTGTGGCATAACATCACCGCCTTTGGACAGCACACACGGTTGAACGACGTTGGCCGTGCATGACATCATCGCCTTTTGGCATCACAAACGGTCGAACAACGTCGGGCGTGGCATGCCATCATAGCCCTTGGATGGTAAACACGGTCGGACGACGTCAGGCATTACATGCCATCACCGCCTTTGTACAGCACACACAGTCGAACGACGTCGGGCGTGGTATGACATCACCGCTCTTAGACGGCACACACGGTCGAATGACGTCGGGCGGTTCATGCCATCATCGCCTTTGGGAATCATACCCGGTCGAACGACATTGGGCGTGGCATGACATCAACGCCTTTGAACAGCACTTATGGTCAAACGACGTCGGGCGTGACATGCTATCACCGCCTTTGGACAGCACACACGGTCAAAAAATGTCGGGTGTGGCTCTACATCACCGCCTTTGGACTGCACGCACGGTCGGACGACGTCGGGCGTGGTATGACATCACTGCCCTTAGACAGCTCACACAGTCGACTGATGTCGGGCGTGGCATGCCATCATCGCCTTTAGAAAGCACACACGGTCGAACGACGTTGGGCGTGGCATGACATCAAACACCATTGGACAGCACTTACGGTCAAACAACGTCGGGCGTGACATGCCATCACCGCCTTTGGACAGCACACACGGTCGAAAAACACTGGGTGTGGCTTTACATCACCGCCCTTGGACTGCACGCACGGTCGGACGACGTCGGGCGTGGTATGACATCACCGCCCTTAGAAAACACACAACGGTCAGCAACGTCGGGCGTGGCATGACATACCCGCCCTAGGACTGCACGCACAGTCGGACAACGTTAGGCGTGGCATGACATGAACGCCCTTGGACAGCACACACGGTCGGCAACGTCGGGCGTGATATGCCATCACCACACTTGGACAACACACACGGTCGGCAACGTCGGGCGTGGCATGACATCACCGCCCTTGGACAAGACACACGGTCGAATGACGTCGGGCGTGACATGACATCAATGCCCTTGGACAGCACAAACGGTTAGCAACGTCGGGTGTGATATGCCATCACCGCCCTTGGGCAACACACACGGTCGACAACTTTGGGCGTGGCATGCCAACACCAACCTTGGACAGCACACACAGTTGGACGACGTCAGCCGTGGCATGACATCACCGCCCTTTGGCAGCACACACGGTGCGCAACGTTGGGCGTGGTATGACATCACCGCCCTTGGACAGCATACACAGTCGAACAACGTCGGGCGTGGCATGCCATCATCGCCTGTGGGCAGCACCCACGGTCGAACGACATTGGGCGTGGCATGACATCACTGCCTTTGGACAGCACACACGGTTGAACGACGTAGGGCGTGACATGCCATCACCGCCTTTGGACAGCACGCATGGTTGGACGACGTCGGGCGTGGCATGACATCACCCCCCTTGGACAGCACACACGGTTGGCAACGTCGGGCGTGGGATGACATCATAGCCCATGGACGGCAAACACGATCGAACGACGTCGGGCGTGACATGCCATCACCGCCTTTGGAAAGCACACACAGTCCAATGACGTCAGGTTTGGCTTGACATCACCCTCCTTGGACTGCACGCACAGTAAGACGACGTCGGGCATGGCATGACATCACAGTCGTTGGACAGCACACACGGTCCGCAAGATCGGGCGTGGCATGACATCACCGCCCTTGGACAGCACACACGGTCGGCAACGTCGGGCGTGGCATGACATCACCGCCCTTGAACAGTACACACGGTCGGATGACGTTGGGAGTGGCAACACATCACCGCCCTTGGGCAGCACACACGGTCGAACTACGTCGGGCGTGGCATTATATCACCGCCTTTGAATAGCGCACACGGTAGAACGACGTCAGGCGTGGCATGTCATCATAGCCCTTGGACGGCAAACACGGACGAACGACGTCAGGCATAACATGCCATCAACGCCTTTGGACAGCACACACAGTCGAACGACGTCAAGCGTGGCTTGACATCACCGCCCTTGGACTGCACGCACGGTCGGACGAAGTCGCGTGTGGCATGACATCACCGCCGTTGGACAGCACACATGATCGGCAACATCAAGCGTGGCATGACATCACCGCCCTTAGACAGCACACACAGTCGGACGACGTCAGGCGTGGCATGCTATCACCGCCCTTGGACAGCACACACGGTCGGATGACATTGGGCGTGGCATGCCATCATCGCCATTAGGCAGCACACACAGTCAAACGACGTCGGGTGGGGCATGACATCACCGCCCTTAGACAACATACATTTTTGAACGACGTAAGGCGTGGCATGTCATCATCACCTTTGGGCAGCAAAAACGGTCAAACGACGTCGGGCGTGGCAAGACATCACCGCCCTTGTACAGCACACACGGCCGAACGACGTGGAGCGTGGCATGACATCACCACCTTTGGACTGCACGCACGGTTGAACGATGTCGGGCATGGCATGACATTACCGCACTAGGACATCTCACACGGTCGGCAACATCGGGCGTGGCATGACATCACCGCCCTTGGACATCACACACGGTTGGAAACGTCGGGCAAGGCATGCCATCACCGCACTTGGACAGCACATACAATCGGACGACGTCGGGCGTGGTATGACATCACCGCCCTTGGACAGCACACACGGTCAAACGACATCGGAGGTGGCATGCCATCATCGCCTTTGGGCAGCATTCACGGTCCAACGACGTCGGGCGTGGCATGACATCACCGCCCTTGGCCAGCACACATGGTCGAACGACGTCAGGCGTGACATGGTATCATCACCTTTGGGCAGCACAAATGGTCAAACGACGTCGGTTGTGGCATTACATCACAGCCTTTGTAAATCAAAGACGGTCAAACGACGTCGAGTGTGGCATGACATAACCCCCCTTGGACTGCACGCACGGTCGAATGACGTCGGGTGTGGCATGACATCACTACCCTTGGACATCACATACGGTCGGCACCGTCGGGCGTGGCATGCCATCACCGCCCTTGGACAGCACACACAGTCAGACGACGTCGGGCGTGGCATGACATCACTGCCCTTGGACAGCACACACGGTTGAATGACGTCGGGCGTGGCATGCAATCATTGCCTTTGGGCAGCACACACAGTCGAACGACATTGGGCGTGGCATGACATCATCGCTTTAGGACAACACACACGGTCATATGAAGTCGGGCGTGACATGCCATCACTGCCTTGGACAGCACACACGGTCGGACTAGGTCAGCAACGTCGGACGTGGCATGACATCACTGCCCTTGGACATTACACACGGTCAGACTACGTCAGGCGTGGCATGACATCACATCCCTAGGACAGCACACACGGTCGGACTACATCGGGTGTGGCATGACATCACCGCCTTTGGACAGCACACACAGTCAAACGACGTCGGGCGTGGCATTCCATCATCGCCATTGGGCAGCACACATGGTCAAAAAACGTTGGGCCTGGCACGATATCACCGCCTTTGGGCAGCACACACGGTCAAATGATGTTGGGCGTGACATGCCATCAAAGCCTTTGGACAGCACACTCGGTCGAACGACATCGGGCGTGGCATGACATTACCGCCCTTAGACAGCACACACGATCGAATGACGTTCGGCGTGGCATCACATGACAGCACTTGGACTGCACGCACGGTCGGACGACGTCAGGCGTGGAATGAAATCACCGCCCTTGGACAGCACACACGGTCGTCAACGTCGGGCGTGGCATGACATCACCGCCCTTGGACAACACACACAGTCGGGAACGTCAGGTGTGGCATGCCATCACCGCCCTTGGACAGCACACACGGTTGGACGACGCCCGGCGTGGCATGACATCACTGCCCTTGGACAGTACAACGGTCGGACTACGTCGGGCGTGGCATAACATCACCGTCTTTGGAAAGCAAACATGGTCGAACGATGTTGGGCGTGGCATGCCATCATCGCCTTCGGGCAGCACACATGGTCGAACGACGTCGGGCGTGGCATGCCATCATAGCCCTTGGACGGCAAACACGGTCGGACGACGTCAGGCATGACATGCCATCACCGCCTTTGGACAGCACACAAGGTCGAACGATGTCGGGTGTGGCTTTACATCACCGCCCTTGGACTGCACGCATGGTCGGACGACGTCGGGCGTGGTATGACATCACCGCCCTTGGACAGCACACACGGTCGAATGACGTCGGGCGAGGCATTCTATCATCGCCGTTGGGTAGCACACACGCTCGGACTACGTCGGGCGTGGCATGACATCACCGCCCTTGGACAGCACACACGGTCAGACGACGTCGGGCATGGAATGACATCACCACCCTTGGGCAACACACACCGTCGGACTACGTCGGGCGTGGACTGACATCACCGCCTTTGGACAGCACACACAGTCGAATGACGTCGGGCGTGGCATTCCATCATCGCCTTTGGGCAGCACACACGGTCGAACGACGCGGGCGTGATATGTCATCACCACCTTTGCACAGCACACTCGGTCGAACGACGTCCGGTGTGGCATGATATCATCGCTGTTGGGCAGCACACACGGTCGGACGACGTCAAGCGTGGCATGTTTTCACCGCCCTTGGACAGCACACACGGTCGAATGACGTCGGGCGTGGCATGACATCACTGCCCTTGGACTGCACGCACGATCGGACGACGTCGGGCTTGGCATGACATCACCGCCTTGGACAGCACACACGGTCGGCAACGTCGGGCGTGGCATGACATCATCGCCCTTGGACAGCACAGACGAACGGGAACGTCGGGCGTGGCATGCCATCACCACCCATAGACAGCCCACACGGTCGGACGACGTCAGGTGTGACATGCCATCACCACCTTTGGACAGCACACACGGTCGAACGACTTCGGGCGTTGCATTCCATCATTGCCTTTGGGCAGCACACACAGTCAAACGACGTTGCGCGTGGTACGACATCACCGCCTTTGGACAGCACACTCGGTCGAACGACGTCGTGTGTGGCATGATATCATCGTCGTTGGGCAGCACACACGGTCGAAGGACATCGGGTGTGGCATGACATCACCTCCCTTGGACTGCACAAATGGTCGGACGACGTCGGGCGTGGCATGACATCACCACCCTTGGACAGCACACACGGTCGAATGACGTCGGGCGTGGCATGACATCACCACCCTTGGAATGCACGCACGATTGGACGACGTCGGGCGTGGCATGACATCACCACCCTTGGACAACACACACGGTCGGACTACGTCGGGCATGGAATGACATCACTGCCCTTGTACAGCACACATGGTCGAACGACGTCTGGCGTGGCATGACATCACCGCCCTTGGACTGCACGCACGGTCGGACGATGTCGGGCGTGGCATGCCATCATCGCCTTTGGGCTGCACAAATGGTCAAACAACGTCGGGCGTGGCATGACAACACCGCCCTTGGACAGCACACACGGTCGAACGACGTCGGGCATGGCATGACATCATCGCCCTTGGACTGCTCGCACGGTCGGACGACGTTGGGCGTGGCATGACATCACCACGTTTGGACAACACACACGGTCGGCAACGTCGGGCGTGATATGCCATCACTGCCCTTGGACAACACACACGGTCGAATGACGTCGGGCGTAACATGCCATCACCGCCTTTGGACAGCACACATGATCGGTAATGTCGGGCGTCACATGACATCACCGCCCTTGGACTGCACACACGGTCGGACTACGTCGCGCGTGGCATGACATCACCGCATTTGGACAGCACACACGATCGAACGACGTCGAGCGTGACATGCCATCACCACCTTTGGACAACACACTCGGTTGAACGATGTCGGGTTGGCATGCCATCATCGCTGTTGGGCAGCAAACACGGATGAACGACGTCGGGCGTGGCATGACATCACCTCTCTAGGACTTCACGCACGGTCGGACGAAGTCGGGCGTGGCATGAAATCACCACCCTTGGTCTGCAAACACGGTCGGCAACGTCGGTCGTGGCATGACATAACCTCCCTTGGAAAGCACACACGGTCGGACGACATCGGGCGTGGCATGACATCACCACCCTTGGGCAGCACACACGGTCGGACGACGTCGGCCGTGGCATGACATCACTGCCTTGGGTAGCACACTCTGTCGAACGACATTGGGCGTGGCATGACATCATCGCCTTTGGACAGCACACACGGTAATATGAAGTCGGGCGTGACTTGCCATCACTGCCTTTGGACAGCACACACGGTCGGACTAGGTTGGCAACGTCAGGCGTGGCATGACATCACTGCCCTTGGACACCACACACGGTCGGACTACGTCGGGCGTGGCATGACATCAACGCCCTAGGACATCACACACGGTCGGACTATATCGGGTGTGGCATGACATCACCGCCTTTGGACAGCACACACGGTCAAATGACGTCGGGCGTGGCATTCCATTATCGCCTTTGGGCAGCACACATGGTCAAACGACGTTGGGCGTGGCACGATATCACCGCCTTTGGGAAGCACACACGGTCGAACGATGTTGGGCGTGACATGCCATAACCGCCTTTGGACAGCACACTCGGTTGAACGACATCAGGCTAGGCATGACATCACCGCCCTTGGACAGCACACACGGTGGAATGACGTTCAGCGTGGCATCACATCATCGCCCTTGGACTGCACGCACGGTCGAACGATGTTAGGCGTTGCATGAAATCACCACACTTGGACAGCACACACAGTCGGCAACGTCAAGCGTGGCATGACATCACCGCCTTTGGACAGCACACACAGTCGGCAACGTTGGGTGTGGCAAGCCATAACCGCCCTTGGACAGCACACACGGTCGGACGACGTTTGGCGTGGCATGACATCATCGCCCTGGACAGTACACACGGTCGGACTACATCGGGCGTGGCATAAAATCACCGTCTTTGGATAGCACACACGATCGAACGACGTAGGGCATGGCATGCCATCATTGCCTTTGGGGGCAGCACACACGGTCGACCGACTTGGGGCGTGGCATGCCATCATAGACCTTGGACGGCAAACACAGTTGGACGACGTCAGGCGTGATATTACATCACCGCCTGTGGACAGCACACACGGTCGAACGATGTCGGGTGTGGCTTTACATCACCGCCCTTGGACTGCACGCATGGTCCGACGACGTCGGGCGTGGTATGACATCACCGCGCTTTGATAGCACACACGGTCGAATGACGTCGGGCGAGGCATGCTATCATCGCCTCGCCTTGGGCAGCACACACGGTCGGACTAAGTCGGGCGTGGCATGACATCACCGCCCTTTGACAGCACACACGGTCGAATGACGTCGGGTGAGGCATGCCATCATTGCCTTTGGGCAGCACACACGGTCGGACTACGTCGGGCGTGGCATGACATCACCGCCTTTGGACAGCAAACACAGTCGAACGATGTCGGGCATGGCATTCCATCATCACCATTGGGCAGCACACACGGTCAAACGACGTTGGGCGGGGCACGACATCACCGCTTTTGGACAGCACACACGGTCGAATGACGTTGGGCGTGACATGTCATCACCGCCTTTGGACAGCACACTCGGACGTCGGGTGTGGGATGATATCATCGCCGTTGGGCAGCACACACGGTCGAACGACATCGAGCGTGGCATGACATCACCTCCCTTGGACTGCACACGGTCGGACGACGTCGGGCGTGGCATGTTATCATCGCCCTTGGACAGCACACACTGTCGAATGACGTCGGGCGTGGCATGAAATCACCACCCTTGGACTGCACGCACGATAGCACGACGTCGGGCTTGGAATGACATCACCCCCCTTGGACAGCACACACGGTCGGCAACGTCGGGCGTGGCATGACATCACCTCCCTTGGACAGCACAGATGGACGGGAACATCGAGCGTGGCATGCCATCACCGCCCTTAAGCAGCACACACGGTCGGACGACGTCAGGCGTGGCATGACATCACCGCCCTTGGAAAGTACACACGAACGGACTACGTCGGGAGTGGCATAACATCACCGCCTTTGGACAGCACACACGGTCGAACAACGTAGGGCATGGCATGCCATCATTGCCTTTGGGCAGCACACACGGTCGAACGACATCGGGTGTGGGACGCCATAATAGCTCTTGGACGGTAAACACGGTCGGACGACGTCGGGCGTGACATGCCATCTCCGCCTTTGGACAGCACACACGGTCGAACGACATCGGGTGTGGCTTTACATCACCGCCCTTGGACTGCATGCACGGTCCAACAACGTCGGGCGTGGCATTCCATCATTGCCTTTGGGCAGCACACACAGTCAAACGACGTTGAGCGTGGCACGACATCACCGCCTTTGGACAGCACACTCGGTCGAACGACGTCGGGTGTGGCATGATATCATCGCCCTTGGGCAGCACACACGGTCGAAGGACATCGGGCATGGCATGACATCACCTCTCTTGGACTGCACAAACGGTCGGATGACGTCGGGTGTGGCATGACATCACCATCCTTTGACAGCACACACGGTCGAATGACGTCAGGCGTGGCATGACATCACCGCCCTTGGACAGCACACACAGTCGGCAACGTCGGGCGTGGCATGACATCACCTCCCTTGGACAACACACACGGTCGGCAATGTCAGTGTGGCATGCATCATCGCCCTTGGACAGCACACACGGTCGGACGACGTCGGGCGTGGCATAATATCACCTCCTTTGGACAGCACACAAGGTCGAACGATGTTGGGCGTGGCCAACATCACCGCCTTTTGGACAACACAAATGATCGAACGACGTCGGGCGTGACATGCCATCACCGCCTTTGGACATCACACTCGGTCGAAAGACATCGGGGTGTGACATAATATCATCACTGTTGGGCAGCACTCACGACTGAACGACATCGAGCGTGGCATGACATCACCTCCCTTGGACTGCACACACTGTCGTACGACGTCGGGCGTGGCTTGACATCACCGCCTTTGGATATCACACACGGTCGAATGATGTCGGGCGTGCCTGACATCACCGCCCTTGGGCAACACATACGGTCAGACTACTTCGAGCGTGGCATGACATCACCGCCTTTGGACAGCTCACACGGTCGAACAACGTCGGGCGTGGCAATCCATCACCGTCAATGGGCAGCACACACCGTCAAACGATGTTGGGCGTGGCATGACATCACTGCCTTTGGACAGCACACACGGTCGAACGACGTCGTGTGTGACATACCATCACCGCCTTCGACAACACACTCGGTAAAACGACATCGGGTGTGGCATGTCATCATCACTTTCGGCAGCACACACGGTTCGAACGACGTTGGGCGTGTCATGACAACACCTCCCTTGGACAACACACACGGTCGAACGACGTCGGGCGTGTCATGACATCACCGCCCTTGGACAGCACACACGGTCGGCAACGTCCGGCGTGGCATGACATCACCGCCCTTGGACAGCACACACGGTCGGCAACGTCAGGCGTGGCATACCATCACCTCCCTTGGACAGCACACACGGTCAAACGACGTTGGGCGTGGCACGACATCACCGCCTTTGGACAGCACACACGATCGAACGACGTCGGGTGTGACATGCTGTTACCGCCTTTTGACAGCACACACGTTTAACAACGTCGGGCGTGGATTGAAATCACCGCCCTTGGACTGCACGCACGGTCGGACGATGTTGGGCGTGGCCTGACATCACCGCCCTTGGACAGCACACACGGTCGGCAACGTCGGGCGTGGCATGACATCACCGCCCTTAGACAGCACACACGATCGGCAACGTCGGGCTTGGCATTACATCACTGCCCTTGGACAGCACACACGGTCGGACGACGTCAGGCGTGGCATGACATCACCGTCCTTGGACAGTAGACACGGTCAGACTACGTCGGGTGTGGCATAACATCACCGCCTTTGGACAGCACACACGGTTGAACGACGTTGGCCGTGGCATGACATCATCGCCTTTTGGCATCACAAACGGTCGAACAACGTCGGGCGTGGCATGCCATCATAGCCCTTGGATGGTAAACACGGTCGGACGACGTCAGGCATTACATGCCATCACCGCCTTTGTACAGCACACACAGTCGAACGACGTCGGGCGTGGTATGACATCACCGCTCTTAGACGGCACACACGGTCGAATGACGTCGGGCGGTTCATGCCATCATCGCCTTTGGGAATCATACCCGGTCGAACGACATTGGGCGTGGCATGACATCAACGCCTTTGAACAGCACTTATGGTCAAACGACGTCGGGCGTGACATGCTATCACCGCCTTTGGACAGCACACACGGTCAAAAAATGTCGGGTGTGGCTCTACATCACCGCCTTTGGACTGCACGCACGGTCGGATGACGTCGGGCGTGGTATGACATCACCGCCCTTAGACAGCTCACACAGTCGACTGATGTCGGGCGTGGCATGCCATCATCGCCTTTAGAAAGCACACACGGTCGAACGACGTTGGGCGTGGCATGACATCAACACCATTGGACAGCACTTACGGTCAAACAACGTCGGGCGTGACATGCCATCACCGCCTTTGGACAGCACACACGGTCGAAAAACACTGGGTGTGGCTTTACATCACCGCCCTTGGACTGCACGCACGGTCGGACGACGTCGGGCGTGGTATGACATCACCGCCCTTAGAAAACACACACGGTCAGCAACGTCGGGCGTGGCATGACATCACCGCCCTAGGACTGCACGCACAGTCGGACAACGTTAGGCGTGGCATGACATGAACGCCCTTGGACAGCACACACGGTCGGCAACGTCGGGCGTGATATGCCATCACCACACTTGGACAACACACACAGTCGGCAACGTCGGGCGTGGCATGACATCACCGCCCTTGGACAACACACACGGTCGAATGACGTCGGGCGTGACATGACATCAATGCCCTTGGACAGCACAAACGGTTAGCAACGTCGGGTGTGATATGCCATCACCGCCCTTGGGCCACACGGTCGGCAACTTTGGGCGTGGCATGCCAACACCAACCTTGGACAGCACACACAGTTGGACGACGTCAGCCGTGGCATGACATCACCGCCCTTTGGCAGCACACACGGTGCGCAACGTTGGGCGTGGTATGACATCACCGCCCTTGGACAGCATACACAGTCGAACAACGTCGGGCGTGGCATGCCATCATCGCCTGTGGGCAGCACCCACGGTCGAACGACATTGGGCGTGGCATGACATCACTGCCTTTGGACAGCACACACGGTTGAACGACGTAGGGCGTGACATGCCATCACCGCCTTTGGACAGCACGCATGGTTGGACGACGTCGGGCGTGGCATGACATCACCCCCCTTGGACAGCACACACGGTTGGCAACGTCGGGCGTGGGATGACATCATAGCCCATGGACGGCAAACACGATCGAACGACGTCGGGCGTGACATGCCATCATCGCCTTTGGAAAGCACACACAGTCCAACGATGTCGGGTTTGGCTTGACATCACCCTCCTTGGACTGCACGCACAGTAAGACGACGTCGGGCATGGCATGACATCACAGTCGCTGGACAGCACACACGGTTCGCAACGTCGGGCGTGGCATGACATCACCGCCCTTGGACAGCACACACGGTCGGCAACGTCGGGCGTGGCATGACATCACCAACCTTGGACAGCACACACAGTTGGACGACGTCAGCCGTGGCATGACATCACCGCCCTTTGGCAGCACACACGGTGCGCAACGTTGGGCGTGGTATGACATCACCGCCCTTGGACAACACACACAGTCGAACGACGTCAGGCGTGGCATGCCATCATCGCCTTTGGGCAGCACCCACGGTCGAACGACATTGGGCGTGGCATGACATCACTGGCTTTGGACAGTACACACGGTTGAACGACGTAGGGCGTGACATGCCATCACCGCCTTTGGACAGCATGCATTGTTGGACGACGTCGGACGTGGCATGACATCACCTTCCTTCGACAGCGCACACGGTTGGCAACGTCGGGTGTGGGATGACATCATAGCCCATGGACGGCAAACACGATCGAACGACGTCGGGCGTGACATGCCATCACCGCCTTTGGAAAGCACACACAGTCCAATGACGTCGGGTTTGGCTTGACATCACCCTCCTTGGACTGCACGCACACAGTAAGACGACGTCGGGCATGGCATGACATCACAGTCGTTGGACAGCACACACGGTCCGCAACGTCGGGCGTGGCATGACATCACCGCCCTTGGACAGCACACACGGTCGGCAACGTCGGGCGTGGCATGACATCACCGCCCTTGAACAGTACACACGGTCGGATGACGTCGGGAGTGGCAACACATCACCGCCCTTGGGCAGCACACACGGTCGAACTACGTCGGGCGTGGCATTATATCACCGCCTTTGAATAGCGCACACGGTAGAACGACGTCAGGCGTGGCATGTCATCATAGCCCTTGGACGGCAAACACGGACGAACGACGTCAGGCATAACATGCCATCAACGCCTTTGGACAGCACACACAGTCGAACGACGTCAAGCGTGGCTTGACATCACCGCCCTTGGACTGCACGCACGGTCGGACGAAGTCGCGCGTGGCATGACATCACCGCCGTTGGACAGCACACATGATCGGCAACATCAAGCGTGGCATGACATCACCGCCCTTAGACAGCACACACAGTCGGACGACGTCAGGCGTGGCATGCTATCACCGCCCTTGGACAGCGCACACGGTCGGATGACATTGGGCGTGGCATGCCATCATCGCCATTAGGCAGCACACACAGTCAAACGACGTCGGGTGAGGCATGACATCACCGCCCTTAGACAACATACATTTTTGAACGACGTAAGGCGTGGCATGTCATCATCACCTTTGGGCAGCAAAAACGGTCAAACGACGTCGGGCGTGGCAAGACATCACCGCCCTTGTACAGCACACACGGCCGAACGACGTGGAGCGTGGCATGACATCACCACCTTTGGACTGCACGCACGGTTGAACGATGTCGGGCATGGCATGACATTACCGCACTAGGACATCTCACACGGTCGGCAACATCGGGCGTGGCATGACATCACCGCCCTTGGACATCACACACGGTTGGAAACGTCGGGCAAGGCATGCCATCACCGCCCTTGGACAGCACATACAATCGGACGACGTCGGGCGTGGTATGACATCACCGCCCTTGGACAGCACACACGGTCAAACGACATCGGAGGTGGCATGCCATCATCGCCTTTGGGCAGCATTCACGGTCCAACGACGTCGGGCGTGGCATGACATCACCGCCCTTGGCCAGCACACATGGTCGAACGACGTCAGGCGTGACATGGCATCATCACCTTTGGGCAGCACAAATGGTCAAACGACGTCGGTTGTGGCATTACATCACAGCCTTTGTAAATCAAAGACGGTCAAACGACGTAGAGTGTGGCATGACATCACCCCCCTTGGACTGCACGCACGGTCGAATGACGTCGGGTGTGGCATGACATCACTGCCCTTGGACATCACATACGGTCGGCACCGTCGGGCGTGGCATGCCATCAACCCCTTGGACAGCACACACAGTCAGACGACGTCGGGCGTGGCATGACATCACTGCCCTTGGACAGCACACACGGTTGAATGACGTCGGGCGTGGCATGCAATCATCGCCTTTGGGCAGCACACACAGTCGAACGACATTGGGCGTGGCATGACATCATCGCTTTAGGACAGCACACACGGTCATATGAATTCGGGCGTGACATGCCATCACTGCCTTTGGACAGCACACACGGTCGGACTAGGTCAGCAACGTCGGACATGGCATGACATCACTGCCCTTGGACATTACACACGGTCAGACTACGTCAGGCGTGGCATGACATCACCTCCCTAGGACAGCACACACGGTCGGACTTCATCGGGTGTGGCATGACATCACCGCCTTTGGACAGCACACACAGTCAAACGACGTCGGGCGTGGCATTCCATCATCGCCTTTGGGCAGCACACATGGTCAAACAACGTTGGGCCTGGCACGATATCACCGCCTTTGGGCAGCACACACGGTCAAATGATGTTGGGCGTGACATGCCATCAAAGCCTTTGGACAGCACACTCGGTCGAACGACATCGGGCGTGGCATGACATTACCGCCCTTAGACAGCACACACGATCGAATGACGTTCGGCGTGGCATCACATGACAGCACTTGGACTGCACGCACGGTCGGACGACGTCAGGCGTGGAATGAAATCACCGCCCTTGGACAGCACACACGGTCGGCAACGTCGGGCGTGGCATGACATCACCGCCCTTGGACAACACACACAGTCGGGAACGTCAGGTGTGGCATGCCATCACCGCCCTTAGACAGCACACACGGTTGGAACGACGTCCGGCGTGGCATGACATCACCGCCCTTGGACAGTACACACGGTCGGACTACGTCGGGCGTGGCATAACATCACCGTCTTTGGAAAGCAAACATGGTCGAACGATGTTGGGCGTGGCATGCCATCATCGCCTTCGGGCAGCACACATGGTCGAACGACGTCGGGCGTGGCATGCCATCATAGCCCTTGGACGGCAAACACGGTCGGACGACGTCAGGCATGACATGCCATCACCGCCTTTGGACAGCACACAAGGTCGAACGATGTCGGGTGTGGCTTTACATCACCGCCCTTGGACTGCACGCATGGTCGGACGACGTCGGGCGTGGTATGACATCACCGCCCTTGGACAGCACACACGGTCGAATGACGTCGGGCGAGGCATTCTATCATCGCCCTTGGGTAGCACACACGCTCGGACTACGTCGGGCGTGGCATGACATCACCGCCCTTGGACAGCACACACGGTCAGACGACGTCGGGCATGGAATGACATCACCACCCTTGGGCAACACACACCGTCGGACTACGTCGGGCGTGGACTGACATCACCGCCTTTGGACAGCACACACAGTCGAATGACGTCGGGCGTGGCATTCCATCATCGCCTTTGGGCAGCACACACGGTCGAACGACGCGGGCGTGATATGTCATCACCACCTTTGCACAGCACACTCGGTCGAACGACGTCCGGTGTGGCATGATATCATCGCTGTTGGGCAGCACACACGGTCGGACGACGTCAAGCGTGGCATGTTTTCACCGCCCTTGGACAGCACACACGGTCGAATGACGTCGGGTGTGGCATGACATCACTGCCCTTGGACTGCACGCACGATCGGACGACGTCGGGCTTGGCATGACATCACCCCCTTGGACAGCACACACGGTCGGCAACGTCGGGCGTGGCATGACATCATCGCCCTTGGACAGCACAAACGAACGGGAACGTCGGGCGTGGCATGCCATCACCACCCATAGACAGCCCACACGGTCGGACGACGTCAGGTATGACATGCCATCACCACCTTTGGACAGCACACACGGTCGAACGACTTCGGGCGTTGCATTCCATCATTGCCTTTGGGCAGCACACACAGTCAAACGACGTTGCGCGTGGTACGACATCACCGCCTTTGGACAGCACACTCGGTCGAACGACGTCGTGTGTGGCATGATATCATCGCCGTTGGGCAGCACACACAGTCGAAGGACATCGGGTGTGGCATGAGATCACCTCCCTTGGACTGCACAAATGGTCGGACGACGTCGGGCGTGGCATGACATCCCCACCCTTGGACAGCACACACGGTCGAATGACGTCGGGCGTGGCATGACATCACCACCCTTGGAATGCATGCACTATTGGACGACGTCGGGCGTGGCATGACATCACCACCCTTGGACAGCACACACGGTCGGCAACGTCGGGCGTGGCATGACATCACCTCCCTTGGACAGCCCACACGGTCGGCAATGTCAAGCATGGCATGCATCACCGCCCTTGGACAACACACACGGTCGGACGACGTCGGGCGCGGCATAATATCACCTCCTTTGGACAGCACACAAGGTCGAACGATGTTGGGCGTGGAACGACATCACCGCCTTTGGACAGCACACACGATCGAACGACGTCGAGCGCGACATGCCATCATCGCCTTTGGACATTACACTCGGTCGAACAACATCGGGTGTGGCATAATATCATCCCCGTTGGGCAGCACACACGGCTGAACGACATCGGGCGTGGCATGACATCACTTCCCTTGGACTGCACACACTTTCTGACTACGTCGGGCGTGGCTTGACATCACCGCCCTTGGACAGCACACATGGTCGAATTATGTCGGGCGTGGCATGACATCACCGCCCTTGGGCAACACATACGGTTGGACTACTTCGGGCGTGGCATGACATCACCGCTTTTGGACAGCTCACACGGTCGAACGACGTCAGGCGTGGCAATCCATCATCGCCAATGGGCAGCACACACGGTGATGAAATGTCACGCCCGACATTGTTCGACCGTGTGTGCTGTCCAAAGGCGGTGATGTTATTCCACGCCCAACGTCGTTCGACCGTCTGTGCTGCCCAAAGGCGATGATGAGATGCCACACCTGACGTCGTTCGACTGTGTGTGCTGTCCAAGAGCAATGATGTCATGCCACGCCTGACGTAGTCCGACCATGTGTGCTGCCCAAAGGCGGTGATGGCATTCCACGCCCTACGTCGTTCGACCGTGTGTGCTGTCCAAGAGAAATGATGTCATGCCACACCCGACGTAGTCCGACCATGTGTGCTGCCCAAAGGCGGTGATGTCATGCCACGCCCGACGTTGCCGACCGTGTGTGCTGTCCAAGGGCAGTGATGTCATGCCACGCCCGACGTTGCCAACCGTGTGTGCTGTCCAAGGGCTGTGCTGTCATTCCACGCCTGACATCGTCCGACCGTGCGTGTAGTCCAAGGGCGGTGATGTCATGTCATGCCCGACGTCGTTCGACTATGTGTGCTATCCAAAGGCGGTGATTTCATGCCACGCCCAATGTCGTTCGACTGTGTGTGTTGTCCAAGGGCGGTGATGTCATGCCACGCCCAACGTTGCCGACCGTGTGTGCTGTCCAAGGGAGGGGATGTCATGCCACGCCTGACGTCGTCCGACTATGTGTGTTGTCCAAGAGCGGTGATGTCATGCCACGCCCGAAGTTGCCGACCATGTCAACGGTCCAAGGGCGGTGATGTCATGCCACGCCCGAAGTTGCCGACCATGTCAACGGTCCAAGGGCGGTGATGTCATGCCACGCCCGACGTCGTTCGAGCGAGTGTGTTTTTCAAGGGCGGTGATGGCATGCCACGCTTGACGTCGTCCGACCGTGCGTGCAGTGCAAGGGCGGTGATGGCATGTCATGCCTAACTTCGTTCGACCGTGAGTGTTGTCCAAAGGCGGTGATGTCATGCCACGCCCAACGTCGTTTAACCGTGTGTGCTGCCCAAATGCGATGATGGAATGCCATGCCCGATGTCATTCGACCGTGTGTGCTGTCCAAAGGCGGTGATTTCATGCCACGCCCGACGTTGCCGACCGAGTGTGCTGTCCAACGAAGGTGATGTTATGCCACGCCCGACGTCATCCGACCATGCGTGCATTCCAAGGGAGGTGATATCATGCCATGCCCGACGTCGTTCGATCGTGTGTGCTGCCCAACCGCAATGATGACATGCCACACCAAATGTCGTTCGACCGAGTGTGCTGTCCAAAGGCAGTGATGGCATGTCACGCCCGACGTCGTTCGACCGTGCGTGCAGTCCAAGGGCGGTGATGTCATGCCACGCCCGACGTCGATCGACCGTGTGTGCTGTCCAAGGGAGGTGATGTCATGCCATGTCCGACGTCGTCCGACTGTGTGTGCTGTGAAAGGGCGGTGATGGCATGCCACGCCTAACGTTGTCGACCTTGTGTGCTGTCCAAGGGCGGTGATGTCATGCCACGCCCGACGTTACCGTCCGTGTGTGCTGTCCGAGGGCGGTGATGTCATGCCACGCCCGAGGTTGTCCGACCATGCGTGTAGTCCAAGGACGGTAATGTCATGCCACGCCCGACGTCGTTCGACTATGTATGCTGTCCAAGGGCGGTGATGTCATGCCACGCCCGACGTTGCCGATCGTTGTGTGTGTCCAGCGACGGTGATTTCATGCCACGCCCGACGTCGTCCAACCGTGCGTGCATTCCAAGGAGGGTGATGTCAAGCCAAACCCGACGTCGTTGGATTGTGTGTGCTTTCCAAAGGCGGTGATGGCAAGTCACGCCCGACGTCGTTCGATCGTGTTTGCCGTCCATGGGCTATGATGTCATGCCTCTCCCGACGTCGTTCGACCGTGTGTGCTGTCCAGCAACAGTGATTTCATGCCACGCCCGACGTCGTCCAACCGTGCGTGCAGTCCAAGGAGGGTGATGTCAAGCCAAACCCGACGTCGTTGGACTGTGTGTGCTTTCCAAAGGCGGTGATGGTAAGTCACGCCCGACGTCGTTCGATCGTGTTTGCCGTCCATGGGCTATGATGTCATGCCACCCCCGACGTTGTTCGACAGTGTGTGGTGTCCAAAGGCGGTGATGTCATGCCATGCCCGACGTAGTCCGACGGTGTGTGTTGTCGAAAGGTGGTGATGGCACGTCACGCCCGACGTCTTTCGACCGTGTGTGCTGTCCAAAGGCGGTGATTTCATGCCAAGCCCGACGTAGTCCGACCGTGTGTGCTGTCCAAGTGCGGTGATGTCATGCCACGCCCGACATTGCTGACCGTGTGTGCTGTCTAAGGGAGGTGATGTCATGCCACGCCCGACGTCGTCCAACCGTGCGTGCAGTCCAAAGGCGGTGATTTCAATCCACGCCCGACGTTGTTTGAACGTGTGTGATTTCCAAAGGCGGTGATGGCATGTAACACCTGACGTCGTTCGACTGTGTGTGCTGCCTTAAGGCGATGATGGCATGCCACGCCCGACGTCGTTCGATCGTGTGTGTTGTCCAAAGGCAGTGATGTCATGCCACGCCCCACATAGTCTGACCGTGTGTGCTGTCCAAAGGCGGTGATGGCATGTCTTTCTGACGTCGTTCGATCGTGTGTGATGCCTAAAGGCGATGATGGCATGCCATGCTCGATGTCGTTCGACAGTGTGTGCTGTCCAAGGGCGGTGATTTTCATACCATGGCCGACGTCGTCCGACTGTATGTGCCAACCAAGGGCGGTGATGGCTTGCCACGCATGATGTTGCCGAACTTGTGTGTTGTCCAGGGGCGGTGATGTCATGCCACTCCCTAAGTTGCCGACCGTGTGTGCTGTCCAAGGGCGGTGATGTCATGCCATGCCGATGTCATCCCACCGTGCGTGCAGTCCAAGGGCGGTGATGTCTTGTCACGCCCGACATCGTTCACCGTGTGTGCTGTCCAAGGGCAGTGATATCATTCCACGCCTGACGTTGCCGATCGTTTGTGCTGTCCAAGGGGGGTGATGTCGTGCCATGCCAGACATCGTCCGACCATGCGTACAGTCCAAGTGCGGTGATGTCATGCCACGCCTGACGTCATTCGACTGTGTGTGTTGTCCAAGGGCGGTGATAACATGCCACGCTCGACATCGTCAGACCGTGTGTGTGTAGTCCAAGGGAGGTGATGTCATGCCACGCATGACGTCGTCCGACCGTGTGTGCTATCTAAGGGTGGTGATGGCATGCCACGCCCGACGTCGTCCGACCGTGCGTGCAGTCCAAGGGCGGTGATGTCATGCCACGCCCGACGTCATTCGACCGTGTGTGCTGTCCTAGGGCGGTGATAACATGCCACGCCCGACGTCGTCTACCGACGTGTGTGCAGTCAAAGAGAGGTGATGTCATGCCACGCCCGATGTCGTTCGACCGTGTGTGCTGCCCAACGGCGATGAAATCATGCCACACCCGACGTCGTTCGACCGAGTGTGCTGTCCAAAAGTGGTGATGACGTGTCACGCCCGATGTCGTTCGACCGTGTGTGCTGTCCAAAGGAGGTGATGTCGTGCCCCGCCCAACGTCGTTTGACCGTGTGTGCTGTCCAAAGGCGATGATGGAATGCCACGCCCGACGTCGTTCGACCGTGTGTGCTGTCCAATGGCAGTGATGTCATGCCACGCCTGACATAGTCCGACCGTGTGTGCTGCCCAAGGGCGGTGATGTCATACCACGCCCGACGTTGTCCGACCGTATGTGCTATCCAAGGGCGGTGATGTCATGCCACGCCCGACGTAGTCCAACCGTGTGTGCTGCCCAAAGGCAATGATGGTATGCCACGCCCGACGTCATTTGACCGTGTGTGCTGTCCAACGGCGGTGATGTCATGCCACACCCGACGTAGTTTGACCGTGTGTGCTGCCCAAGGGCGGTGATGTAATGCCACTCCCGACGTCCATGCCCGACATTTCAGACCGTGTGTACTGTCCAAGGGCGGTGATGTCATGCCACGCATGACATTGCCGATCGTGTGTGCTGTCCAAGGGCGGTGATGACATGCCACGCCCGACGTTGCCGACTGTGTGGGCTGTCCAACGACGGTGATGTCATGCCACGCCCGACGTCATCCAATCGTGTGTGCTTTCCAATGGCGGTGATGGCATGTCACGCCGACGTCGTTCGACGTGTGTGCTGCCCAAAGGAGATGATGTCATGCCACGCCAGACGTAGTCCGACCGTGTGTGCTGCCCAAAGGCGATGATGGCATGCCACGCTCGACGTTGTTCGATCGTGTGTGGTGTCCAAAGGCGGTGATGTCATTCCATGCCTGACGTAGTCCGACCGTGTGTGTTGTCTAAATGTGGTGATGGCACGTCACGCCCGACGTCGTTCGACCGTGTGTGTTGTCCAAAGGCGGTGATGTCATGTCACGCCCGACGTCGTTCGACCGTGTGTGCTGTCCAAAGGCGGTGATGTCATGCCACGCCCGACGTAGTCTGACCGTGTATGGTGTTAAAAGGCGGTGATGTCATGCCATGCCCGACGTTGCCGACCATCTGTGCTGTCCAAGGGCGGTGATGTCTAGCCACGCCCGACGTCCTCCAACCGTGCGTGTAGTCCAAGGGCGGTGATGTCATGCCACGCCCGACGTCCTCCAACCGTGCGTGTAGTCCAAGGGCGGTGATTTCAATCCACGCCCGACGTTGTTTGAACGTGTGTGCTTTCCAAAGACGGTGATGGCATGTCATGCCCGATGTCGTTCGTCCGTGTGTGCTGCCTTAAGGCAATGATGGCATGCCACACACCCGACGTCGTTCGATCGTGTGTGCTGCCCAAGGGCGGTGATGTCATGCCACTCCCGACGTCGTTTGACGGTGTGTACCGTCCAAGGGCGGTGATGTCGTGCCACGCCCGACGTCGTTCGACCGTGTGTGCTGTCCAAGGGCAGTGATGTCATGCAACTCCCGACGTCGTCAGACCGTGCGTGCAATCCAAGGGTGGTGATGTCATGTCATGCCCGACGTCGTCCGACCGTGTGTGCTGTCCAAGGGCGGTGATGGCATGCCACGCCCGACGTTGCCGACCGTGTGTGCTGTCCAAGGGCGGTGATGTCATGCCTTGCCCGACGTTGCCGAACATGTGTGCTGTCCAAGGGCGGGGATGTCATGCCACGCCCAACGTCTTCCGACCATGCGTGTAGTCAAAGGGAGGTGATGTCATTCCACGCCCGACGTCGTTCGACCGTGTGTGCTGCCCAACGGCGATGATGGCATGCCACACCCGATGTCGTTTTACTGAGTGTGTTGTCCAAAGGCGGTGATGGCATGTAACACCCGACGTCAATTGACCGTGTGTGCTGTCCAAAGGCGGTGATGTCATGCCACGCCCAACGTCGTTTGACCTCGTTTGATGCCTATAGGCGATGATGGAATGCCACCCCTGACGTCGTTCAAACGTGTGTGCTGTCCAAAGGCGGTGATGTCATGCCACGCCCGACATCGTTCGACCGTGTGTGCTTTCCAAGGGCGGTGATGTCATGTCACAGCCGACGTTGCCGACCGTGTGTGCTGTCCAAGGGCGGTGATGTCATGCCACGCCCGACGTTGCCGACCGTGTGTGCTGTTCCAAGGGCGGTGATGTCATGCCACGCCCGTCATTACCGACCGTATGTGCTGTCCAAGGGAGGTGATGTCATTCCACGCCCGACATTGAGGACCGTGTGTGCTGTCCAAGGGCGGTGATGTCATGCCACGCCCGACATTACCGACCGTGTGTGTTGTCCAAGGGCGGTGATGTCATGCCACGCCCGACGTTGCCGACCGTGTGTGTTGTCCAAGGGCGGTGATGTCATGCCACGCCGATGTTGCCGACAGTGTGTGTTGTCCAAGGGCGGTGATGTCATGCCACGCCCAACATTACCGACTGTGTGTGCTGTCCAAGGGCGGTGATGTCATGCCACGCCCGACGTCCTCCAACCGTGCGTGTTGTCCAAGGGCGGTGATTTCAATCCACTCCCAACGTCGTTTGACCGTGTTTGCTGCCCATAGGCGATGATGGAATGCCACGCCTGACGTCGTTCAACCGTGTGTGCTGTCCAAAGGCAGTGATGTCATGCCACGCCCGACATCGTTCGACCGTGTGTGCTTTCCAAGGGCGGTGATGTCATGCTACAGCCGACGTTGCCGACCGTGTGTGCTGTCCAAGGGCGGTGTTGGCATGCCACGCCCGACGATGACGACCGTGTGTGTTGTTTAAGGGCGGTGATGTCATGCCACGTCCAACATTACCGACTGTGTGTGCTGTCCAAGGACAGTGATGTCATGCCACACCCGACGTTGCCGTCCGTGTGTGTTGTCCAAGGGCGGTGATGTCATTCCACGCCCGACATTACAGACCGTGTGTGTTGTCCATGGGCGGTGATGTCATGCAACGCCCGACGTTGCCAACCGTGTGTGTTGTCCAAGGGGGATGATGTCATGCCACGCCCGACGTCGTCCAACCGTGCGTGTATTCCAAGGGTGGTGATGTCAAGCCACACCCAACGTCGTTCGTTCGTGGTTGCTTTCCAAAGGCGGTGATGGCATGTCACGCTGACGTCGTTCGACCGACCTGTTTGCCGTCCAAGGGCTATGATGGCATGCCACGCCCGACGTCGTTGCACCGTGTGTGCTTCCCAAGGCGATGATGGTATGCCAAGCCAGACGTCATTCTACTCTGTGTGTGTTGTCGAAAGGCGGTGATGTTATGCCACGCCAGACGTAGTCCGAGTTGTTTGCTGCCCAAGGGCGGTTATGTCATGCCTCCCGATGTGGTCCGACGTGTGTGTACTGTCCAGGGGGGGATGTCATGCCATGCCCGACGTTGCCGTCCGTGTGTGTTGTCCAAGGGCAGTGATGTCATGCCACTCCCGACGTCGTCCGACCGTGCGTGCAGTCCAAGGGTGCTGATGTCATGCCACGCCCAACGTCATCCGACCGTGTGTGCTTTCCAAGGGAGGTTATGTCATGCCAGGACCGACGTTGCCGATGAATCTGCAGCAGCAATTGCACCGGGCAGATCTTTAAAATTCTGCCATCGTAGTTCGTTTTGAGCCCAGTCTTGCATACCCAAAATGATGTTGTGTAATTTATCCTCATCTGACATATTCATTATGTCTAACATCACAGATGTAAATTCTTTAATGTATTCCCTCACCGAACCCATCTGCCTTTGTCTTTTCAATTTATCCCTTGCAATCCAAGATGCGTTGCTAGGAAGAAATCAATCACGCATTTATTTTATTAACTTATCCCATGTATCAATTCTAGGAAGACCAGCACTTACATCATCTGCATTTCGAGTCCTCCACCAAAGTTTAGCATCACCCGTCAAATACATTGTGGTAATATTTAACTTGTCAGCGTCAGGCACCCTTGCAGCAGTAAAATACAGTTCCATGTCCCAAATGAAATTTTCCAGTTCTTTAGCACTTCTTGCGCCACTAAAGGCCTTAGGTTCTGGAATGTTAAACTTAGATAATTCAACACGATTTGGACTCAATGTAGTCACAGCCCGACACAATACAACGAGCTCTGCACGAAGGTTCTAATTTTCCTTTTGCAGTCCCTCAAGTTTTTGCGTAGTTGTGGTACGAAAATCCAACATTTCAGTGATATGATTATCAACATTCTGTCGATATACACCAATCTCTCATTGAACTTTCTCAGCGTCAAGTCTCAAATCAATGACTTGTGTAAATAAATCCACAAACGTAGGGTCTCCCAAAATATCATCAGTAAACCCAATGAAGGATTCAATTTTTCGTGCCAGTTCCCACAGTTCTGCGTTCTTCACCATCGTTCAACCGTGCACTGATACCAATTGAAAGAGGGTCGATTTATTTTTACTTAACACCACTCTAGGTAGTCTTACAAACGTCTGTAACACTCAACCTACTTTACACCCACGAATTTGACTAAGTATAGAAATACTTAAACAACAAAGTTAAACAGCAAGCAGACTTTACAGGAACTTGTCCCAACCTTTATTAATCTGATAATTAATACAAAGGAAGGCTTCACGAATTAGTCTAAGGCTAAACACACTCTATCTAAGCCTTAGACGAATTTCCACCCTTAATAAAAATTCTGCACATGGCAGTTACATGTGGCAGTTACAAATGACACCTGTCTGACACTTGTCATCACAGGGTTCAAACTAAGTTTTCCAACAGCTATAATTCTAACAGATAGAATCTAATTCAAATTACATTCTTATCTACACGAAATACATAAATTATTCTAACACTTAGAATATTTAGGCTACATTCCAACACTTAGAATATTTCAACCAGCTTCCAACACTTAGACTATTTTAGCTGTCCTCCAACACTTAGTTTTATTTCAGCAATTTGGGTGACTGCCTCTTGTTGCCTTGTCCAATCTTCAGCCTTCACAGCCTTGCCTTGTCAAGCCAACATTCTGTCTTGCCAATGCCCTTAGCCAGACCGTAAGCCATGCACGTTCAAGCTGCCTTGCCAACACCCAAGCACCTTGAACTCTTGTTGCATTGTTTTGCCATCATCCATGTCAAGACCAATGCCCAAGTTCTTGACATGTCTGCATGTAGTTAGATCAAGTAGTTTGCAGGTCTAACAGATTCCCACTTATGAGTTTGTTTGCGTTATCATAAATTGGGGTTGATTTAAAATAGGCCAATAGGAAGATACCGTGAGATCAATTATTTTTTGAATATTTATTTCAAGTGTATCGGGTAAAAATATAAATCATAGGTAGCTTTTATAGAAAATTTGAATGTTTGAAAACAGTTTTATTTTTTATTTGAAAATAATTTACATTTAGACCGATCACATTAAGAAATACAATAACTAAATATTTCATAATTTTATTTTATGGGAGCGAAAAATAAGGGCACGTATGAGTAAAAGCATTAACATCAAGGGTGTTTTTGAGACGAAAGGTGGACGTCGAAGGTATTTTAGGGATTATAGGTGGATGGAGGGTATATTTGTACCAATTCAAATACTTGAGGGGCATTTTAGACCCTTCTCTGTTTTGTTTTAGATTTCACTGTATCTCTATTCTATATGTTTTTATATTCATATTTATTTTCTATTCGTATGTATTTATTTTAGCAATAATTTATATATATTGTATTTGAACTCAACAAAGATGTCGTATATGATTTCGTGTTCCTCTTCTTAATTTGATTGTCGTTGCCTTTCTTTCATGACCCAAACCTTCTTGATTGGCACCCACCTAACTCTCCGGTGGGAGAACCAGTACTACAACCCAGACGAGCAACTAAACCAAAAACTAAGGAATTTAAGTCATGGAAGCAAGTTAAATAATAAAAAAATAAAAAGAGTTCCCATAAACTCTAACAAAAGTCTATTAACCAAAACAAATGCGAAAGAATTAACCAAGAACCTGAAAGTCAATGTAAAAAAACATCTAAAGTTCAAAAAGTCTAAACAAGAAGGATGTAACCCCAATCTCATGAACTAATCAAGTAACTAAAACAAATGTCTAAGACAGGAAATGGTGGACATAGACTAAAGAGAATTTCATGGCATCCCAAGAGAATTGGCTCACCCTTGAATCTGAAGCGACAATCACTGATATTATAAGCGAGTTCTTTTAATAGCTGCCAGAAGATGCTCTATAATCAACAAAAATAAGAGCAGGTGCAGAATTAGTACACAGCCACCGTGTATCGGTACGATCACTGTAACATTCCGAAAAAATTTCATTTCTAGTGAAGACCCCAATAGATCTTTAAGAATGTGTATTGGGGGTACATAGACATCCCAATGCCCAATGTTGAGAAATATTGAGCATAGTATAGAAAATGGGCTAAGGGGTATTAGCCAAATTTCTATACAATTCCCAAATAATCAAAATATTAGGCATATTGAAATATTGGCTAAAAGGTTTTTAGGCAATTTCTAACATTAATGAGCTTGTTTATGAAATATGCAAGCAATGAAAACCCTAAGCTAAAAATACACATATTAATTCTCAACCCAACAAATTAGTTACGAGGCATCCAAGTGTCAAGAGTAGGTACCTTAACACGTGATTATTTAAAATGATGATGTAAAGTAAGTAGTGCCCAAGGATATAGTGAGGATCCTTTGGACAATAAGAAATGAGCAATAACACATGTGCCAAAATTTTGTTAGGGTGGTTAGGGCGTTTAGGGGCAGGCGTACATGTAGGGATCAAGCTATGTGAGGCTGAACTTTCAAACCAACTTTAGTCTCTAACTAAATAATTTAACTAGTTAATTTACCTAGGACTAACCGAAATAAAATAACTAGTTCACTCGACAACTTAAGACCTAACCGGGTGACACTACCCTACTAACTAACTCAAGAAACATCCTAGTACCTAACCTACCATGGTCCAAAAGGGTTAGTTATGGCCCTAAAAACTTAATGATACTTTATTAATTACCCTATCTCACTTAATTAATTAATTTAAATAGGTAAAACCAAAATTCTTATACTAGACAAGTAACTAACTAAGAAACATTCTAGTACATAAACTAGGATGGTCCAAAGGGTTAGTTATGGTCCTAACGACTTAGGGGTACTTTATTAATTACCCTAGGTCATATGATTAATTAAATTAGCAATTTCATTAATTAATTAATTTAAATGGTCAAAACGAAATCCTTACACTAACCTAGTAACTAGTTAAAAACTCATCCAAGTACCTAACCAAGGATGGTCCAAGGGGTTGGTTATGGTCCTAACGACTTAAGGGTACTTTACTAGTTATCCTAGGTAACCTAAATAATTAAATTAGCAATTTAATTAATTAATTTAAATGTTCAAAACGAAATCCTTACACTAACCTAGTAACTAGCTCAAGAAACATCCTAGTACTTAACCTTGGATGGTCCAAAGGGTTGATTATGGTTCAATGACTTAGGTGTACTTTAGTAATTACCCTATGTACCTTATTAATTAAATTAGAAATTTGATTAATTAATTTAAATGATCAAAATGTAATCCTTAGGAGTTCTTTTTTAGATTTGATTAAGTATTATGTTTTTACTATTTCTAGTCAATCTAGGAGGGGCTTTTTAGTAATTAACTAATTTATTTATTTAATTAACTTAATTAGCCTAAGTTTAATGAGTAAAAATCAGTTCCTAAGGCTTAGAATCACGTTAAAATACTAGGTAATACACAACGCTAAAATAGTAAGCAAGCGAGCGAAAGAAAGACAAAAAGTTCCATTGATTCTCTTAGGTGATTTCAAGGTTTTATTCAAGGTTTCATCCAAGGTGGTCTTCGTAGATTAAGTTCTACATAAGGTATGGGTTTTCTCCTAGAATTATTCTCCAAAGAGTAATATAAATTCTTTTTAGAACGAGTTATCATTCCCAATGGACTTATGATCAACTTATTTTCAAAATTAATTCCACAACTGAAAATAAAAGTAACTATTTCAAGAATTGATGATTTATTGTGAACTATCACTACCTTACACTGAATAAAAGTAAGAAGATTTGAACGACTTAAAGATGATGTATCAAGCAAGAAAAAGACAAATTCCAATGCTGCAACCTACGTTGAATCTCATATATCATAGTATTGACTTAGAACTAATTTTGGTTATCAAGTTACTGGTTATAGGGTTAATTATATGAGTCTGGTTATACACCTCTTGTCGCCTACTCCAATTAGATACTTAACTACATCATTAAGCGGGAATAAGTAAGCTAATTGGCGAGAATTTATATTTCATCCTATTTCGTAACCAAGCAAGTTGTTTGTTCGGGCGTCAATCCTGAACCCAAATCACCTCAGTCTAATGGGTCGATCGAGCTCTGTATATTCTTTGGTCTATCTAACCACTCCCCTCTCAATTTTAAGATTATACAATAGATTTTTATCTCATGGTGATCAAACACGAAATACTAAAACAAGAATATAGAAGTAACTTCTGTTGACAACCAAGAACTAATTCAAAAATCAAATAATATTCAACATTCAATTTGTAGCGGAAGCCCTAGAACTAGGGCGATTAGCTACTCATAATATTCAAAGACCACAAAAGACAATTGTTCATGCGATTTCCAAAAAATAAAAAGAGTTAGAAGATTAAAACCTATTGCAAACTTGGATTCTTGATGTTGCATACTAATAAAAAAAGTTGAATCCTAACAATGAGGTCCTAAGGGTCTGTTTATAGTAAATAAGAAAATAAAGTCGAATTCAACTTCAATTAGGAGTCCTTTTAAAATCAGCTTTCTTTCCAAACTCCGCATAAAGCTGGGCGCGCCGCGCTGCCAGTTTGCCTTAAATAATCTCGTAGTCAAAATGCCTGGCGCGCCTGGCGCGATCGCACCTTGATACGCTAGGTGCGCCAGTATCTTGTCGAGCACCGTATTTTTTCCTTTAACTTTTTTTCCTTCCAACACTCGAACATTTCCCTTAGTAACTTGAAAAGTCACTAATCATGTATATTAATGTGCAATCATTACAATCTTGAGCTAAAACAAGCTAGTGAGGTTAGATAATGTCCTAAAACTAACGTTAAAGATGAGTAATTTGTCGTAATTGGGCTATATATATAGCTCAAAATCACCACCCCACACTTAAACATTTGTTAGTCCTGGAACAACTCTATCTTATCAATATATGCTCTTAACCCTTTGGACTCTTCACCTAACTTCACAATCGACCAAAATATATTTAATCATGACTTTGTTGACACACTTATACACTTTCAACTATTCTTACAGTCTACCACTCAAAACAATTCACAACACTCGATGCCTGACTTCTCTCAAATAATTGTAGGCTAATGTAACATCATACAGACATACCACAAGATTAAGCACCCAAAAATGTTTCGTTAATGCCCTCACCAATATAAGTGTAACCTTTATTTTACCACCAACAATCAATTGATTCATTATAGTATGAGACCATTTTTTATAACATGCTCTCTCACTCCCAATTGAAGTTCTACAATGTCCTAACAACATATGCCACTTGCCCTTAGTGTACTTCTAGTTTTCACAAAAGAAAATGTTTAGATGGAATCAAGAGGAATTTCATTCGGTGTAATGTTAGCTCTGGGTAAGGAAGGATGTATTGGGTAAACTTTAGTGACTCATTCTCCCTAATGCACATGTGTTTGTTTTTCCTTACTAACATTTTCAACTTTTTCTTTTCCTATTACATGTTTTCCCACTTTACTTCAGTTTGTACTTGAGCCCCTTCTTTTTGAACATCCCTTTTGTACATCCATCTTTATTTTTATCTTTTTTAAGCATTTGGGGTCTCATTGTGTACTTTTCTTTTCTTTTATTTTCCACAAACTACTACCACCCTATTTATTTCAACAAAAGTTGTCATTTTTCAACTCAACATAGTGCCTTAGAGATTTATTTTGGATCAAACAAATGGTATCAAGAAAAGGTATTTGTCGACATTAAGTGGTTTAGAACAAAGTAATGTTACAAGGTCAAAGGCTACACTAGGGATGTTTTATTTGGAAGCATACAATGGACATTCAAACTTGGCTATTCAAAGACACACCTCAATCACATTCCACAACTCACACAAGTTATTCATTAAGCACACATGCGGCAAGTTCTAGATGTTATTCAATGCAAGACTAACAAATATTCTCACACATAGCATCACTTCACACATAAGGGCTCAACTTATAGCATGTTCA
>JAWZUQ010000020.1:495910-518838 GCA_034621305.1 Solanum pimpinellifolium
AAATGATGATGTAAAGTAAGTAGTGCCAAGGATATAGTGAGGATCCTTTGGACAATAAGAAATGAGCAACAACACATGTGCAACAATTTTGTTAGGGTGGTTAGGGCGTTAGGGGCAGGCGCACATGTAGGGATCAAGCTATGTGAGGTTGAACTTTCAAACCAACTCTAGGCTCTAACTAAATAATTTAACTAGTTAATTTACCTAGGACTAACCGAAATAAATAACTAGTTCACTCGACAACTTAAGACCTAACCGGTGACACTACCCTAGTAACTAACTCAAGAAACATCCTAGTACCTAACCTACGATGGTCCAAAAGAGTTAGTTATGGCCCTAAAACTTATTGACTTTATTAATTACCCTATCTCACTTAATTAATTAATTTAATAGGTAAAACCAAATTCTTATACTAGACAAGTAACTAATAAGAAACATTCTAGTACCTAAACTAGATGGTCCAAAGGTTAGTTATGGTCCTAACGACTTAGGTGACTTTATTAATTACCCTAGGTCATATGATTATTAATTTTTTTTTAGAAATTCATTAATTAATTAATTTAAATGTCAAAACGAATCCTTACACTAACCTAGTAACTAGTTAAAAACTCATCCAAGTACTAACCAAGGATGGTCCAAGGGGTTGGTTATGGTTTCTAACACTTAAGGGTATTTAATAGTTATCCTACGTTAACCTAAATAATTAAAATTAGCAATTTAATTAATTAATTAAATGTTCAAAACGAAATCCTTACACTAACCTAGTAACTAGTTCAAGAAACATCCTAGTAATTACCTTGGATGTCCAAAAGGGTTGATTATGGTTCCAATGACTTAGGTGTACTTTAGTAATTACCCTAGGTACCTTATTAATTAAATTAGAAATTTGATTAATTAATTTAAATGATGAAAATGTAATCCTTAGGATTTTTTTTGATTGATTAAGTATTATGTTTTTACTATCTCTAGTCAATCTAGGAGGGGCTTTTTAGTAATTAACTAATTTATTTATTTAATTAAATTAATTATCCTAAGTTTAATGAGTAAAAATCAGTTCCTAAGGCTTAGAATCACGTTAAAATACTAGGTAATACACAACGCTAAATAGTAAGCAAGCGAGCGAAAGAAGACAAAAAGTTCCATTGATTCTCTTAGGTGATTTCAAGGTTTTATTCAAGGTTTCATGCAATTCGTAGATTAAGTTCTACATAAGGTATGGGTTTCTCTCCTAGAATTATTTCTCCAAGAGTAATATAAGTTCTTTTTAGAACGAGTTATCATTCCCAATGGACTTATGATCAACTTATTTTCAAACTTAATTCCACACTGAAAATAAAAGTAACTATTCAAGAATTGATGATTGATGTGAACTATCACTACCTTAACACTGAATAAAAGTAAGAAGATTTTAACGACTTAAAGATGATGTATCAAGCAAGAAAAAGACAAATTCCAATGCTGCAATTTACGTTGAATCTCATATATCATAGTATTGACTTAGAACTAATTTTGGTTATCAAGTTACTGGTTTATAGGGTTAATTATATGAGTCTGGTTATACACCTCTTGTCGCCTACTCCAATTAGATACTTAACTACATCATTAAGCGGGGATAAGTAAGCTAATTGGCGAGAATTTATATTTCATCCTATTTCGTAACCAAGCAAGCTGTTTGTTCGGGCGTCACTCCTGAACCCATATAACCTCAATCTAATGGGTCGATCGAGCTCTGTAGATTCTTTGGTCTATCTAACCACTCCCCTCTAGATTTTAAAATTATACAATAGATTAATCTCATGGTGATCAAACACGAAATACTAAAACAAGAATATAGAAGTAACTTCTGTTGACAACCAAGAATTAATTCAAAAATCAAATAATATTCAACATTTAATTTGTAGCGGAAACCTCGAACTAGGGCGATTAGCTACTCATAATATTCAAGACCACAAAACAATTGTTTATGCGATTTCCAAAAAATAAAAAGAGTTAGAAGATTAAAACCTATTGCAAACTTGGATTCTTGATGTTGCATACTAATAAAAAAGTTGAATCCTAACAATGAGGTCCTAAGGGTCTATTTATAGTAAATAAGAAAATAAAGTCGAATTCAACTTCAATTAGGAGTCCTTTTAAAATCAGCTTTCTTTCCAAAGTCCGCACAAAGCTGGGCGAGCCGCGCTGCCGTTTGCCTTAAATAATCTGTAGTCAAAATGGCTTGGCGCGTCGCACCCTTGATACGCTAGGTGCGCCAGTATCTTGTCAAGCAGCGTCTTTTCGCCTTTAACTTTTTTTCCTTCCAACACTCGAACATTTCCCTTAGTAACTTGAAAAGTCACTAATCATGTATATTAATGTGCAATCATTGCAATCTTGAGCTAAAACAAGCTAGTGAGGTTAGATAATGTCCTAAACTAACGTTAAAGATGAGTAATTTGTCGTAATTGGGCATATATATATGCTCAAAATCATCACCCCGCACTTAAACATTTGTTAGTCCTGGAACAACTCTATGTTATCAATATATGCTCTTAACCCTTTGGACTCTTACCTAACTTCACAATCGAACAATATATTTAATCATGACTTTGTGACACACTTTATGCACTTTCAACTATTCCTTACAGTCTACCACTCAAACAATTCACAACCTCGATGCCTGACTTCTCTCAAATAATTGTAGGCTAATGTAACATCATACAGACATACCACAAGATTAAGCACCAAAAATGTTTCGTTAATGCCCTCACCAATATAAGTGTAAACTTTATTTTACCACCAACAATCAATTGATTCATTATAGTATAAGACCATTTTTTATAACACGCTCTCTCACTCCCAATTGAAGTTCTACAATGTCCTAACATGCCATAAGCTTGCCCTTAGTGTACTTCTAGTTTTCACAAAATGTTTAGATGGAATCAAGACGAATTTCATTCGGTTGTAATGTTAGCTCTGGGTAAGGAAGGATGTATTTGGGTAAACTTTAGTGACTCATTCTCCCTAATGCACATGTGTTGTTTTTTCCTTACTAACATTTTCAACTTTTTCTTTCCCTATTACATGTTTTCCACTTTACTTCAGTTTGTACTTGAGACCCTTCTTTTTGAACATCCCTTTTGTACATCCATCTTTATTTTTATCTTTTTTTAAAGCATTTGGGTCTCATTTGTGTACCTTTTCTTTTCTTTTATTCTCCACAAACTACTACCACCCTATTTATTTCAACCAAAGTTGTCATTTTTCAACTCAACATAGTTCCTTAGAGATTTATTTTGGATCAAACAAATGGTATCAAGAAAAGGTATTTGTCTACATTAAGTGGTTTAGAACAAAGTAATGTTACAAGGCTCAAAGGCTACACTAGGGATGTTTTATTTGGAAGCATACAAAGGACATTCAAACTTGGCTATTCAAAGACACACCTCAATCACATTCCACAATTCACACAAGTTATTCATTAAGCACACATGGGGAAAGTTCTAGATGTTATTCAATGCAAGACTAACAAATATTCTCACACATAGCATCACTTCACACATAAGGGCTCAACTTATAGCATGTTCACATATAATGCATTACGGTGTGTCCACACAATTAAGCCCATTTTCTTTATTTTCACTTAGAGTCAACACAAAGAGATTATGCTTGTTTTCATGGTTAATATCTCACTGATGCACACAAAGTTCCGTCACCCATGACGTCTACCCAACCATTCATACAAGGTTTCAAAGTGCCAAAGATATGGGTTTCATACTTTTACTCTTAATGACTAATTTACCCTTAAGATGATCATCATCCATCTATCCTTGGGAACGTCATTTCTAGACGACTCTAAGACTCGATAAAGTAATAAACTAGACCTGAATGGTTCAAAGGGGCTGTCCTCGGGAAAAGAACTTATAACAAAATGTAAGGAACCCTACTAAAATCAAAAGACTCGATAAAGCAATAAACTATATACAATGAAGTTCAACTTCCACCCCACACTTAACAATACACTGTCCCCAGTGTTCAAAAGTAAAATGAAGGGCAAAGGTAAAAGAGAACTACCCGTCGGCCTCTATGATGCGTTCGAAGCATCATCTCCGGTATCAATGGCCTCAAACTTATCCTCCGCAAGCCATCATCCTCATCAGTGTCATCATTATCGATGGTTTTTGGGAACGCCGGACCCATTCTGCACATGTGCATCACACTATCTGTCAACGGGTCAACTAGTGTGTCCATCTCCTCCTTAGTCACAGGGCGACCACCTATGCACAACTGCAATTCCTCTATGCAAAACATGCGCCCCATACAACTACCATCACGAGTTTGCCTATTGATAACAGTCAAAATAGTCTTGTGGGAGGGATCATGCGCTTTGGTGCGCATGGAATCAACTGGGTGGAAATACCAGATGGGGGGCACGGGGAGGGAAGACATCATGAACTTCCTCCTCAATAATAATGCTCTTAGATACCTAGTGATGATGCTGCAATAACAGAAACACCATCGCTTGTTGGTCCTAAATTTTAGCATATTCTTCCTTAAAATAGCCCCCACATAGCCCTTCATTAACCGATATATGAGCACCACTCCATCCCATGTAATATCGGTTATGTGTTTCTCCATAAGTAAAGTATTACATATAATCTTCAACAAATCCTAGACTCTAAGTTATGGTGTCCATAGTGAAGTGTCAAGTGACGACCCGTGTCCCACTCTATCCAATAGCAATATAAGTCACCCACACAATGTATGACGTATATCACGATACAGGGGTTGTTCAACCATGGCTTCAAACTCAGCACGGTCACAATTTGGGGCATCCAAAAAGTCATTTAGAGCTTCAATAGAAAAATGCACCCCACTATTTCTAACATACCCATTGTTTATCTCACCCGACGAGTATTCCAATTAGCATAAAATTCACATACCAAACTCAAATTACACTCACCTTGATTTACAAAAGCAAATTAAAGTCCCAACGCAGTGATTTTGGCGTGAATGTTGGGAAATTCACGGCGTAATTTATCTTCCTCCACGTACTCATCGCCGAGGTACTTGGATTTTTTTTGGTCCTTGTACCAATATGTGACATAATGCATAACCATTTGCTGCCAAACTTGAGGGGTGGCAAATTAGGGTCTTCACGACTTGAACTTCGGGCAACCACCCCTTTCCTAGTCCTTTTTATTCCCAAACCACTAGCTACCTTTTTACCTTTTGAAGCCATCACAAAACCCAAGAAAAGGAAGAACTAGGAAAAGCAAAGAAAGAGGAAAATTTGGGAAAAATGGAGGGGTTTCCGGTTGGGTTTCTTGTTTGGTTTGTGAGATTTGGTGGATTGGGGTGGTTGTGGTGGTAGATTGTAGAAAAAAATAGAATGTTTTGGCAAGAAAATGGAGTAATTTCATTTGTGTGGGAGAGAAGATGGGGGAAAGAAATAAAAAAGGAGAAGAAAGATGTTTGAGGAAATTAAGTGAATGATGGGGGGGGGGTGGAACGGTTATAGAGGGGTAATTTTGGGAATTGGAGAATTTTAATATGTAGGTGGGACGGTGGGAAGGTTGGGATATTTTGTGGGTCCCACGGATAAAAATTAACTTTTCAGAATTTTCTTTTTTTGTAGATCGGAGGCAGCACGCTAGATTTGCTCCTGGAAATTACTCACGTGGAACTCCAGCCGTGTGCTCCAAACAAGACCCAGTCGAAAAGGGCCTGGTGCAGCACACCAGCAGTGCGCCTGAGCCTTTGGCACGACACGCTGATAGTGCAAAACAAACAAGCCTCAGTCAAAGGAGCCTGGTGTGGCGCGCATGCAATGCACTACAAACGTGCCTCGGTTAAAAGGGGCCTCGCGCAGTGCGCCTGCCGTTCGCCACAAACAGGCCTCAGTTAAAAGGGTTCTGACGCGACGCGCCTGCCATTGGCGTTCTGCTTTCCTTTGTGATGCGTTTGGGGCGTGCTACGTTGCTAATGTGCTAAAAATCATCTCTAAACTAATCCCTTGGCATGACATGTTAGATTTTTTGCCCACACTGTATTCCTCACATAATTCCTCTAATTTTGTGTACCTCCTTCTCCTTTTTCCTACACATCAATCGACAACGTGACATACAATGATGGGTTGCCTCCCACCTAGTGCCTTAGTTTTGGTCGTGACACGACTCATATTTTTGAATATTTTTCTTAATTATATAGAAGGACCTATTTTAACTAACAAATAAGAAAATTTAAAAAGTCTATGCATAAGAAATTAAGCTAAATTTACCAAATTAAGCCTAACTACTACCTATTACATCGACTTCATGGGTTGCCTCCCAAGTAGCGCTTGGTTTAACATCACAACACAACACAAATTAGATAATTCATCATTTATCTCAAGAGCCTCCCAATCATGATCTGAATCAACACCAAAGTAGTGTTTCACTGTTTGCCCATTCACCAAGAACGTAGGTGCAATCTCTCCTTTTAGTTCCCAGCCCCGTGTGGTGTCATTGTTACCACTTCAAAGGTCCACTCCATTTCTTCCTTAGTTTTAATGGAATAACCTAAGTCTAGAGTAAAGAGTAGTACCTTCTCTCCCAGAATGAAGGTACGAGATACTATGTGCTTATTATGCCACCTCTTCGTCTTCTCTTTATACAGCTTGAAATTCTCATACGCGTGACGTTTAAACTCTTCAAGTTCATGCAAATTATCCACTCTCTTTCTATTGGGTAGCTCAGGGTCCAAGTTCAACTTCTTAATCTCCCAATAAGATTTGTTTTCTAATTCTGCCGGAAGATGACATGCTTTCCCAAGTATGATGTAATAGGGAGAAGTCCCTATGGGTGTCTTATAAGCAGTCCTATATGCACAAAATGCGTCGTCTAATTTCTTAGACCAATCTTTCCTTTGCGCATTCACCATCTTCTGCAAGATTTGCTTTACTTCTCTATTAGATACCTCCACTGGACCACTTGTTTGCGGATGGTACGAAGTAGCAACCTTATGAAGAATTCCATACTTAGCATGCCACGCCCGATGTTGCCGACCGTGTGCGCAGTCCAAGGGCAGTGATGTCATTCCACGATCGACATCGTCCACCGTGCGTGAAGTCCAAGGGCGGTGATGTTAAGCCACGCCCGACGTCGTTCGACCGTGTTTGCTTTCCAAAGACGTTGATGGCATGTCACGCCTGAAGTCGTTCGACCGTGTTTGCCATCCAAGGGCGATGATGGCATCCCACGCCCGACGTTGTTCGACCATGTGTGCTTCCCAAAGGAGATGATGTAATCCCCCATCCGACGTCGTTCAACTCTTTGTGTTGTTCAAAGGCGGTGATGCCATGCCACACCCGACGTAGTCCGACCGTGTGTGTTGTCCCATGGCGGTGATGTCATCCCATGCCCGACGTTGCCGACCGTGTGTGGTGTCCAAGGGCGGTGATGTCATACCACGCCCGACATTACCGACCGTGTGTGCTGTCCAAGGGGGTGATGTCATGCCAAGCCCGACGTTGCCGAGCGTGTGTGCTGTCCAAGGGGCAGTGATGTCATGCCACGCCCGACGTCGTCCAACCATGCGTGCTGTCAAAAGGCGGTGATGGCATGTCACGCCCTACGTCGTTCGACCGTGTGTGCTGCCCAAAGGCGATGATGTCATGCCACGCCCGACGTCGTCCAACTGTGTCTGCTGTCTAAGGTTGGTGATGGCATGCCACGCCCGACATTGCCGACCGTGTGTGTTGTCCAAGGGCGGTGATGGCATATCAGACCCGACGTTGCTGACCGTTTGTGTTGTCCAAGGGCGGTGATGTCATGCCACGGTCGACGTCATTCGACCGTGTATGCTGTCCAAGGGCGGTGATGTCATGCCACGCCCAACGTTGTCTGACCGTCTATGCTGTCCAAAGGCGGTGATGGCATGCCACGCCCGACGTTGCCGACCGTGTGAGCTGTCCAAGGGAGGTGATGTCATGCCACGCCTGATGTCGTTCGATCGTGCGTGCAGTCAAGGGCTGTGATGTCAAGCCACGCCCGACGTCGTTCGACCGTGTGTGCTGTCCAAAGGCAGTGATGGCATGTCACGCCTGACATCGTTAGACCGTGTTTGCCGTCCAAGGGCTATGATGGCATGCCCCGCCCGATAACAATCGAACGTATGTGCTGTCCAAAGGAGGTGATGTTATGCCACGCCCGACGTAGTCCGACCGTGTGTGCTACCCAAGGGCGGTGATTTCATGACACTCTCGACGTCGTTCGACCGTGTGTGCTGTCCAAGGGCGTTCATGTCATGCCACGCCGGACATCGTTCGACCGTGTGTGCTGTCCAAGGGAGGTGATGTCCTGACACGACCAACGTCGTTCGACCGTGTGTGCTTCCCAACGGTGATGATGGCATGCCACACCAAATGTCATTTTACCGAGTGTGTTGTCCAAAGGCGGTGATGGCATGTAACACCCGACGTCGTTCGACCGTGTGTGCTGTCCAAAGGCGGTGATGTCATGCCACGCCCAACGTCGTTTGACCGTGTGTGTGCTGCCCATTGGCGATGATGGATTGCCACGCCTAACGTCGTTCGACCGTGTGAGCTGTCCAAAGGCGGTGATGTCATGCCACGCCCGAAGTAGTCCGACCGTATGTGTTGCTCAAGGGCGTTGATGTCATGCCACGCCCGACGTCATACGACCGTGTGTGCTGTCCAAGGGCAGTGATGTCAAGCCACGCCCGACGTCGTCCGACAGTGTGTGCAGTCCAATGGAGGTGATGTCATGCCACGCCCGATGTCGTTCAGCCGTTTGTGCTTTCTAACGGCGATGATATTATGCCCACACCCGATGTTCGACCACAGTGTGAAGTCCAAAGGCGGTGATGGCATGTCACGCCTGACGTAGTTCGATCGTGTGTATTGTCCGAAGGCAGTGATGTCGTGCCACGCCCAACATCGTTCGACCTTGTGTGCTGTCCAAAGGAGGTGATATTATGCCACGCCCGACGTCGTCCGACCGTGTGTGCTGTCCAAAGGCGGTGATGCATGCCACGCCTGACATTGCCGACCGTCTGTGCTGTCCAAGGGAGGTGATGTCATGCCACGCCCGACATTGCCGACCATGTGTGTTGCCCAAGGCTGTGATGTCATGCACCACGCTCGAATGTCGTCCAATCGTGCGTGCATTCCAAGGGTGGTGATGTCATGCCACGCCCGACGTCATTCGACCGTGTGTGCTGTCCAAGGTTGGTGATGTTATGCCACGCCTGACGTTGTCTGACCGTCTGTGCTGTCCAAGGGCGGTGATGGCATGCCACGCCCGACGTTGCCGACTGTGTGAGCTGTCCAAGGGCGGTGTTGTCATGCCACGCATGACGTCGTTCGACCGTGCGTGCAGTCCAAGGGCTGTGATGTCAAGCCACGCCCGACATTGTTCGACCATGTGTGATGTCCAAAGGCGGTGATGGCATGTAACGCCTGACATCGTTAGACCGTGTTTTCCGTCCAAGGGCTATGATGGCATGCCCCGCCCGACAACAATCGAACATATTGCCGACAGTGTGTGCTGCCCTAGGGCGGTGAATTCATGACACTCCCGACGTCGTACGACCGTGTGTACCGTCCAAGGGCGGTGCTGTCATGCCACGCCCGATGTTGCCGACCGTTTGTGTTGTCCAAGTCGGTGATGGCATATCACGCTCGACGTTGCCGACCGTGTGTGCTGTCCAAGGGCGTTCATGTCATGCCACGCCTGACGTCGTCCGATCATGCGTGCAGTCCAAGGGCGGTGATGTCATGCCATGCCTGACGTTGCCGACCGTGTGTGCTGTCCAAGGGAGGTGATGTAAAGCCACACCCGATGTTGTACGACCTTGTGTGCTGTCCAAAGGCAGTGATGGCATGTCACACTTAACGTCTTTTGACCGTAAGTGCTGTCCAAAGGCGTTGATGTCACGCCCACCTAACGTCGTTTGACCGTGTGTGCTTCCCAAAGGCGATGATATCATGCCACGCCTGACGTCATTCGATTGTGTGTGCTGTCTAATGCCGGTGATGTCATACCACGCCCAACGTTGTCCGATCGTGCGTGTAGTCCAAAGGCGGTGATGTAGAGCCACACCCGACGTTTTTCGACCATGTGTGCTGTCCAAAGGCAGTGATAGCATGTCACGCCTGACGTCGTTTGACCATAAGTGCTGTTCAAAGGCGTTGATGTCATGCCACGCCTAACGTCGTTCGACCGTGTGTGCTTCCCAAAGGCGATGATGGCATGAACCGCCCGACGTCATTCGACCGTATGAGCCGTCTAAGGGCGATGATGTCATACCCACACCCGATGTCGTTCAACCGTAAGTGCTTTCCAAAGGCGGTGATGGCATGTAACGCCTGACGTCGTCCGACCGTGTTTGCCGTCCAAGGGCTATGATAGCATGCCACGCCCGACGTCGTTCGACCGTTTGTGCTGCCAAAGGCGATGATGGCATGCCACGCCCAACATCGTTCGACCGTGTGTGCTGTCCAAAGGCGGTGAAGTTATGCCACGCCCGACGTCATCCGACCGTGTGTGCTGTCCAAGGGCAGTGATATCATGCAAGCCCGACGTTGCCGATCGTGTGTGTTGTCAAAGGGCGGTGATGTCATGCCACACCCAACGTCGTCAGACCGTGCGTGCAATCCAAGGGCGGTGATTTCAATCCACGCACGACGTTGTTAAACATGTGTGCTGTCCAAAGGCGGTAACAGCATGTCATGCCAGACGTCGTTCGACCGTGTGTGCTGTCCCAAGGCGGTGATGTCGTGTCACGCCCAACGTCGTTTGACCGTGTGTGCTGTCCAAAGGCGGTGATGTCATGCCACGCCCAACGTCGTTTGACCGTGTGTGCTGCCCATTGGCGATAATGGATTTCCACGCCCGACGTCGTTCGACCGTGTGAGCTGTCCAAAGGCGGTGATGTCATGCCACGCCCGAAGTAGTCCGACCGTATGTGTTGCCCAAGGGCGGTGATGTCATGCCACGCCCGACGTCATTCGATCGTGTGTGCTGTCCAAGGGCGGTGATGTCAAGCAACACCCGACGTCGTCCGACAGTGTGTGCAGTCCAAGGGAGGTGATGTCATGCCACGCCCGATGTCGTTCAGCCGTGTGAGCTGCCCAACGGCGATGATATTATGCCACACCCAATGTCGTTCGACCGAGTGTGATATCCAAAGGCGGTGATGGCATGTCACGCCCGACGTCGTTCGATCGTGTGTGCTGTCCAAAGGCGGTGATGTCGTGCCACGCCCAAATCGTCCGACCTTGTGTGCTGTTCAAAGGAGGTGATATTATGCCACGCCCGACGTCGTTCGACCGTGTGGTGCTGTCCAAGGGCGGTGATGCATGCCACGCCTGACATTGCCGACCGTGTGTGCTGTCCAAGGGAGGTGATGTCATGCCACGCCCGACGTTGCCGACTATGTGTGCTGTCCAAGTTTCATGCCACGCCCGACGTTGCCGACTGTGTGTGCTGTCCAAGGGCGGTGATGTCATGCCACGCCCGACGTCGTCCGAATGTGCGTGCATTCCAAGGGTGGTGACGTCATGCAACGCCCGACGTCATTCGATCGTGTGTGCTGTCCAAGGGTGGTGATGTCATGCCACACCCGACGTCGTCCGTCCGTTTGTGCAGTCCAAGGGAGGTGATGTCATGCCACGCCCGATGTCCTTCGACCGTGTGTGCTGCCCAACGGCGATGATATCATGCCACTCCCGACGTCGTTCGACCGAGTGTGCTGACCAAGGGCTATGATGGCATGCCACGCCCGACGTCGTTTGACCGTGTGTGCTGCCCAAAGGCAATGATGGAATGCACGCTCGAAGACGTTCGACCGTGTGTGCTGTCCAAAGGCGGTGATGGCATGTCACGCCTGACGTCGTCTGACCATGTTTGTCGTCCAAGGCATGCCACACCCGACGTCGTTCGACCGTGTGTGCTGCCCAAAGGCGTTGATTGTATGCCATACCCAACGTCGTTTGACCGTGTGTGCTGTCCAAAGGCGGTAATGGCATGTCACGCCTGACGTCGTCCGACCGTGTTTGCCGTCCAAGGGCATGCCACACCCGACGTCGTTCGACCGTGTGTGCTGCCCAAAGGAGATGATGGCATGCCATGTCCAACGTAGTCCGACCGTGTGTGCTGCCCAAAGGCGATGATGGCATGCCTCGCCCGACGTCATTCGATCGTGTGTGCTGTCCAAGGGCGGTGATGTCATACCACGCCTGACGTCGTCCGACCATGCGTGCAGTCCAAGGGCGGTGATGTAAAGACACACGCGACATCGTTCGACCGTGTGTGCTGTCCAAAGGCGGTGATGGCATGTCATGCCTGACGTCGTCCGACCGTGTTTGCCGTCCAAGGGCTATGATGGCATGCCACACCAACGACCGTCGTTCGCCGTGTGTGCTGCCCAAAGGCAATGATGGAATGCACGCCCGAAGTAGTTCAACCGTGTGTGCTGTCCAAAGGCGGTGATGACATGTCACGCCTGACGTCATCCGACCGTGTTTGCCGTCCAAGGGCATGCCACATGCGATGTCGTTCGACCGTGTGTACTGCCCAAAGGCGATGATGCATGCCATGATCAACGTCGTTCGAGCGTCCGTTCGTGTGTGTTTTCCAAAGGCGGTGATGTTATGAACAGTCCCACGTAGTCCGACCGTGTGTACTTTGCAAGGGCGGTATGTCATGCCACACCCGACGTCATCCGACCGTGTGTGCTGTCTATGGGCGGTGATGGCATGCCACGCCCGACGTTCCCGTCCGTCTGTGCTGTCCAAGGGCGATGATGTCATGCCACGCCCGACGTTGCTGACCGTGTTTTGCTATCCAAGAGGGGTGATGTCATGCAAAGCCCGACTTTGTTTTATCGTGCGTGCAGTTCAAGGGAGGTGATGTCATGCCACGCCCGACGTCATTCGACCGTGTGTGCTGTCCAAGGGCAGTGATAACTTGCCACGCTTGACGTCGTCCAAACGTGTGTGCAGTCCAAGGAGGTGATGCATGCCACGCCCGATGTCGTTCGACCATGTGTGCTGCCCTACAGCGATGATATCATGCTACACCCGACGTCGTTCGACCGAGTGTTTTTGTCCAAGGCGGTGATGACATGTCACGCCCGACGTCGTTCGACCGTGTGCGCTGCCCAAGGCGATGATGGAATGCCACGCCCGACGTCGTTCGACAGTGTGTACTGTCCAAAGGCGATGATGTCATGCCACGCCCGGCGTAGTCTGACCGTGTGTGCTGCCCAAGGGCGGTGATGTCATTCCACGACCGATGTCGTCCGACCGTGTGTGCTGTCCAAGGGCGGTGATGTCATGCCACGCCCGACGTAGTTCGACCGTGTGTGCTGTCCAAAGGCAATGATGGCATGCCTCGCCCGACGTCATTCGACTATGTGTGTTGTCCAAGGGCGGTGATGTCATACCACGCCCGACGTCGTCCGACCGTGCGTGCAGTCCAAGGGCGATGATGTAAAGCCACACTCGACATCGTTCGACCGTGTGTGCTGTCCAAAGGCGGCGATGGCATGTCATGCCTGACGTCGTCCGAGCGTGTTTGCCGTCCAACGGCTATGATGGCATGCCACGCCCGACGTCGTTCGACCGTGTGTGCTGCCCAAAGGCGATGATGGCATGCCATGCCCAACGTTCGTTCGACCGTGCGTGTTGTCCATAGGCGGTGACGTTATGCCACACCCGACGTAGTCCGACCATGTGTACTGTTCAAGGGAGGTGATATCATGCCACGCCGGACGTCGTCCGACCGTGTGTGCTGTCCAAGGGCAGTGATAGCATACCATACCCGACGTTGCCGACTGTCTGTGCTGTCCAAGGGCGGTGATGTCATGCCACGCCCGACGTTACCGACCGTGTGTGCTTTCCAAGGGCGGTGATTTCATGCCACGCCCGATGTCGTTCGACCGAGTGTGCTGTCCAATGGCAGTGATGGCATGTCACGCCCAATATCGTTCGACCGTGTGTGCTGCCCAAAGGCGGTGATATCGTGCCACGCCCAACGTCGTTTGGCCATGTGTGTAATGTCCAAGGGCAGTGATGTCATGCCACGCCCGACGTTGCCGACCTAGTCCGACCGTGTGTGCTGTCCAAAGGCAGTGATGGCATGTCACGCCCGACATCATATGACCGTGTGTGTTGTCCAAAGGCGATGATGTCATGCCACGCATAATGTCGTTCGACTGTGTGTGCTGCCCAAAGGCGATGATGGCATGCAACGGCCGACGTCATTCAACCGTGTGTGCTGTCCAAGGGCAGTGATGTCATGCCACGCCCGACGTCGTCTGACTGTGTGTGCTGTCCAAAGGCAGTGATGGCATGCCACGCCCGACATTGCCGACCGTGTGTGATGTCCAAGGGCAGTGATGTCATGCCACGCCCGATTTTCCGACCGTGTGCGCTATAAAGTGCGGTAATGTCATGCAACGCCCGACGTCATTCGACCGTGCGTGCAGTCCAAGTGGGGTGATGTCATGCCACTCTCGACGTCGTTCGACCGTGTTTGCTGTACAAAGGCGGTGATGTCATGCCACACCCGGCGTCGTTTGATTGTTCATGCTGCCCAAAGGCGATGATGCCATGCCACGCCCGACGTCGTTCGACCATGTGTGCTGGCCAAGGGTGGTGATGTCATGCCACACCCGACGTCGTTTGACCGTGAATGCTGCCCAAAGGCGATGATGGCATGCCACCTCCGACGTCGTTCGACCGTGTGAGCTATCCAAGGGCGGTGATGTCATGCCACGCCCGACGTCGTCCGACTGTATGTGCTGTCCATGGGCGGTGATGGCACGCCACGCCCGACGTCGTTCGACCGTGTGTGATCTCCAAGGGCGTGATGTCATGCCACGCCCGATGTTGCCTACCGTGTGTGCTGTCCTAGTGCGGTGATGTAATGCCATGCCCGACGTCGTTCAACCGTGCGTGTAGTCCAAAGGCGGTTTGTCATGCCACGCTCGACGTCGTTCGGCCGTGTGTGCTGTACAAGGGCGATGATGTCATGCCACGCCCGACGTCATCCGACTGTATGTACTGTCCAATGGCGGTGATGTCATGCCACGCCCGACGTTGTCTGACCGTCTATGCTGTCCAAAGGCGGTGATGACATGCCACGCCTGATGTTGCCCGACCGTGTGAGCTGTCCAGGGCGGTGATGTCATGCCACGCATGACGTTGTTCGACCGTGCGTGCAGTCCAAGGGCTGTGATGTCAAGCCACGCCCGACGTCGTTCGACCATGTGTGCTGTCCAAAGGGGGTGATGGCATGTCACGCCTGACATCGTTAGACAGTGTTTGCCGTCCAAGGGCTATGATGGCATGCCCCGCCCGACAACAATCGAACGTATATGCTGTGCAAAGGCGGTGATGTTATGCCACGCCCGTTCTAGTCCGACCGTGAGTGCTGCCCTAGGGCGGTGATTTCATGACACTCCCGGCGTCGTTCGACCGTGTGTACCGTCTAAGGGCGGTGCTGTCATGCCATGCCCGACGTTGCCGACCGTTTGTGTTATCCATGTCGGTGATGGCATATCACGCCCGACGTTGCCGACCGTGTGTGCTGTCCAAGGGCGTTCATGTCATGCCACGCCCGATGTCGTCCTACCGTGCGTGCAGTCCAAGGGCGGTGATGTCATGCCACGCATGACGTTGCCGACCGTGTGTGCTGTCCTAGGGCGGTAAGGTCATACCACGCCCGACGTCTTCTGACAGTGCATGCAGTCCTAGGGCGGTGATGTAAAGCCACACCCGATGTTGTACGACCGTGTGTGCTGTCCAAAGGCAGTGATGGCATGTCACACCCGACGTCGTTTGACCGTAAGTGCTGTCCAAAGGCGTTGATGTCATGCCACGCCCAACGTCGTTCGACTGTGTGTGCTTCCCAAAGGCGATGATGGCATGCCACGCCCGACGTCATTCGACTGTGTGTGTTGTCTAAGGGCGGTGATGTCATACCACGCCCAACGTTGTCCGATCGTGCGTGTAGTCCAAGGGCGGTGATGTAGAGCCACACCCGATGTTTTTCGATCGTGTGTGCTGTCCAAAGGCGGTGATAACATGTCACGCCCGACGTTGTTTGACCATAAGTGTTGTTCAAAGGCGTTGATGTCATGCCACGCCTAACGTCGTTCGACTGTGTGTGCTTCCCAAAGGCAATGATGGCATGAACCGCCCGACGTCATTCGACCGTGTGTTCCGTCTAAGGGCGGTGATGTCATACCACGCCCGACGTCGTTCGACCGTAAGTGCTGTCCAAAGGCGGTGATGGCATGTAGCGCCTGACGTCGTCCGACCGTGTTTGCCGTCTAAGGGCTATGATAGAATGCCACGCCCGACGTTGTTCGATCGTTTGTGCTGCCAAAAGGCGATGATGGCATGCCACGCCCAACATCGTTCGGCCGTGTGTGCTGTCCAAAGGCGGTGATGTTATGCCACGCCCGACGTCGTCCGACCGTGTGTGCTGTCCAAGGCAGTGATATCATGCCAAGCCCGACGTTGCCGATCATGTGTGTTGTCTAAGCGCGGTTATGTCATGCCACGCCCGACGTTGCCGACTGTGTGTGCTGTCCAAGGGCGGTGATGTCATGCCACGCCCAACGTCGTCCGACCGTGCATGCAATCCAAGGGCGGTGATTTTAATCACGCCCGACGTTGTTAAACATGTGTGTTGTCCAAAGGCGGTGATGTCATGCCACGGCCGTGCGTGCTGCCCATTGGCGATGATGGATTGCCACGCCCGACGTCGTTCGACCGTGTGAGCTGTCCAAAGGCGGTGATGTCATGCTACGGCTGAAGTAGTCCGACAGTATGTGTTGCCCAAGGGCAGTGATGTCATGCCATGCCCGACGTCATTCGACCGTGTGTGCTGTCCAAGGGCGGTGATGTCAAGCCACGCCCGACGTCGTCCGACAGTGTGTGCAGTCCAAGGGAGGTGATGTCATGCCACGCCCGATGTCGTTCAGCCGTGTGTGCTGCCCAACGGCGATGATATTATGCCACACCCAATGTCGTTCGATCGAGTGTGATGACCAAAGGCGGTGATGTCATGTCACGCCCGACGTCGTTCGATCGTGTGTGCTGTCCAAAGGCGGTGATGTCGTGCCACGCCCAACATGTTCGACCTTGTGTGTTGTTCAAATAAGGTGATATTATGCCACGCCCGACGTCGTTCGACCGTGTGTGCTGTCCAAGGGCGGTGATGCATGCCACGCCTGACATTGCCGACCGTGTGTGCTGTCCAAGGGAGGTGATGTCATGCCACGCCCGACGTTGCCGACCGTGTGTGCTGTCCAAGGGCGGTGATGTCATGCCACGCCCGACGTCGTCCGACCTTGCGTGCATTCCAAGGGTGGTGATTTCATGCCACGCCCGACGTCATTCAACCGTGTGTGCTGTCCAAGGGTGGTGATGTCATGCCACACCTGACTTCGTCCGACCGTTTGTGCAGTCCAAGGGAGGTGATGTCATGCCACGCCTGATGTCCTTCGACCGTGTGTGCTGCCCAACGGCGATGATATCATGCCACACCCGATGTCGTTCGACCGAGTGAGCTGTCCAAGGGCTATGATGGCATGCCACGCCCGACGTCGTTTGACCGTGTGTGCTGCCCAAAGGCAATGATGGAATGCCACGCCTGAAGTCATTCGACCGTGTGTGCTGTCCAAAGGCGGTGATTGCATGTCATGCCTGACGTCGTCCGACCGTGTTTGCCGTCCAAGGGCATGCCACACCCGACGTCGTTCGACCGTGTGTGCTGCCCAATGGCGATGATGGCATGCCATGCCCAACGTCGTTCGACCGTGTGTGCTGTCCAAAGGCGGTGATGGCATGTCACGCCTGACTCGTCTGACCGTGTTTTCCGTCAAAGGGCATGCCACACCCGATGTCGTTCGACCGTGTGTGCTGCCCAAAGGAGATGATGGCATGCCATGCCCATCGTAGTCCGACCGTGTGTGCTGCCCAAAGGCGATGATGGCATGCCTCACCCGACGTCATTCAACCGTGTGTGCTGTTCAAGGGCGGTGATATCATACCACGCCTGACGTCGTCCGACCATGCGTGCAGTCCAAGGGCGGTGATGTAAAGACACACCCGACATCGTTTGACCGTGTGTGCTATCCAAAGGCGGTGATGGCATGTCATGCCTGACGTCGTCCGATCGTGTTTGCCGTCCAAGGGCTATGATGGCATGCCACGCCCGACGTCCGTTCGACCGTGTGTGCTTCCCAAGATAATGATAGAATACACGCCCGAAGTCGTTCGACCGTGTGTGCTGTCCAAAGGCGGTGAGTGCATGTCACGCCTGACGTCGTCCGACCGTGTTTGCCATCCAAGGGCATGCCACACCCGACGTCGTTCGACCATGTGTGCTGCCCAAAGGCGATGATGGCATGCCATGCCCAACGTTGTTCGACCGTGTGTGTTGTCCAAAGGCGGTGATGTTATGCCAATCCCAACGTAGTCCGACCGTGTGTACTTTGCAAGGGCGGTGATGTCATGCCATGCCCGACGTCGTCCAACCATGTGTGCTGTCTATGGGCGGTGATGGCATGCCATGCCCGACGTTCCCGTCCGTCTGTGCTGTCCAAGGGCGATGATGTCATGCCATGCCTGACGTTGCCGACCATGTGTGCTGTCCAAGGGAGGTGATGTCATGCCAACCCGACGTCGTCTTATCGTGTGTGCAATCAAAAGGCGGTGATGTCATGCCACGCCCGACGTCATTCGACCGTGTATGCTTCCAAGGGCGGTGATAACTTGCCACGCTTGACGTCGTCCGACCATGTGTGCAGTCCAAGGGAGGTGATGTCATGCCCGACCTAGTCCAACCGTGTGTGCTGTCCAAAGGCAGTGATGGCATGTCACGCCCGACTTCATATGACCGTGTGTGCTGTCCAAAGGCGATGATGCCATGCCACGCATAATGTCGTTTGACTGTGTGTGCTGCCCAAAGGCGATGATGGCATGCCACGCCCGACGTCATTCAACCGTGTGTGCTGTCCAAGGGCATTGATGTCATGCCACGCCCGAACGACGTCGTGACTGTGTGTGCTGTCCAAGGGCGATGATGGCATGCCACGCCCGACGTTGCCGACCATGTGTGATGTCCAAGGGAGGTGATGTCATGCCACGTCCGATGTTGCCGATTATGTGCGCTATACAAGTGCGGTAATGTCATGCCACGCCCGACGTCATTCGACCGTGCGTGCAGTCCAAGTGGGGTGATGTGATGCCACACTCGACGTCGTTCGATCGTGTTTGCTGTACAAAGGCGGTGATGTCATGCCACACCCGACGTCGTTTGATTGTTCGTGCTGCCCAAAGGCGATAATGCCATGCCACGCCTGATGTCGTTCGACCCATGTGTGCTGGCCAAGGGTGGTGATGTCATGCCACACTCGACGTCGTTTGACCGTGAATGCTGCCCAAAGGCGATGATGGGATGCCACCTCCGACGTCATTCGACCGTGTGTGCTGTCCAAGGGCGGTGATGTCATGCCACACCCGACGTCGTCCGACTGTATGTGTTGTCCAAGGGCGGTGATGGCATGCCACGCCCGACGTCGTTCGACCGTGTGTGTGTCCAAGGGCGGTGATGTCATGCCACGCCCCATGTTGCCGACCGTGTATGTTTGTACTAGTGCAGTGACGTCATGCCATGCCCGACGTTGTTCAACCGTGCGTGCAGTCCAAAGGCGGTGATGTCATGCCACGCTCGACGTCGTTCGGCCGTGTGTGCTGTACAAGGGCGGTGATGTCATGCCACGCCCGACGTCGTCCGACTGTATGTGCTGTCCAAGGGCGGTGATGGCATGCCATGCCCGACGTTTCCGACCGTGTGTGATGTCCAAGGGCGGTGATGTCATGTCACGCCCGATGTTGCCGACCGTGTGTGCTTTCCTAGTGCGGTGATGTCATGCCATGCCCGACAGCGGTTCGACCGTGCGTGCAGTCCAAAGGTGGTGATGTCATGCCACGCTCGACTTCGTTCGGCCGTGTGTGCTGTACAAGGGCGGTGATGTCTTACCACGCCGAAGTCGTTTGACCATTTTGTGCTGCCCAAAGGCGATGATGACATGCCACGCCTGACGTCGTTCAAAAATGTATGTTGTCCACGGGCGGTGATATCATGCCACGCCTGATGTCGTTCAAAAATGTATGCTGTCCAGGGCGGTGATATCATGCCACGCCCGACGTTGTTTGACCGTGTGTGCTGTCCAAGGGCAGTGATGTCATGCCAAGCCCGACGTTGCCGTTCGTGTGTGTTTGTCCAAGGGCGGTGATGTCATGCCACGCCCGACGTTGCTGACCGTGTGTGGCTGTCCCAAGGGCGTTGATGTCATGCCACGCCCAACGTCGTACGACCGTGCGTGTAGTCCAAGGGCGGTGAATTCAATCCATGCCCGACGTTGTTTAAACGTGTGTGCTGTCCAAAGGCGGTAATGGCATGTCACGCCTAACGTTGTTCGATCGTGTGTGCTGTCCAAAGGCGGTGATGTCGTGCCACGCCTAACATCATTTGACCGTATGTGCTGTCCAAGGGCGGTGATGTCATGTCACGCCCAACTCGTCCGACCGTGCGTGCAGTCCAAGGGTGGTGATGTCATGCACGCCCGATGTCGTCTGACCGTGTGTGATGTCCAAGGGCGGTGATGCATGCCACGACCGACGTTGCGACCGTGTGTGTTGTCCAAGGGCGGTGATGTCATGCCACGCCCGACATTGCCGACCGTGTGTGTGTTGTCCAAGGGCGGTGATGTCATTACACGCCCAACGTCGTTCGACCGTGTGTGCTGTCCAGGGAGGTGATGTCATGACACACCAACGTCGTTCGACCGTGTGTGCTCCCAACGGTGATGATGGCATGCCACACCGATGTCGTTTTACCGAGTGTGTTGTCCAAAGGCAATGATGGCATGTCACACACGCACGTCGTTCGACCGTTTGTGCTGTCCAAAAAGCGGTGATGTCATGCCACGCCCAACGTCGTTTGACCGTGTGTGCTGCCCATTGGCGATGATGGATTGCCACGCCTGACGTCGTTCGACCGTCTGAGCTGTCCAAAGGCGGTGATGTCATGCACACCCGAAGTAGTCTGACCGTATGTGTTGCCCAAGGGCGGTGATGTCACACCACGCCCGACGTCATTCGACCGTGTGTGCTGTCCAAGGGCGGTGATGTGAAGCCGCGTCCGACGTCGTTCGACAGTGTGTGCTTCCAACGGCGATGATATCATGCCACAACCCGATGTCGTTCGACCGAGTGTGCTGTCCAAAGGCGGTGATGTCGTGCCACGCGCAACGTCGTTTGACTATGTTGGCTTCCCAAAGGCGATGATGGAATGCCACGCTCGACGTCGTTCGACCGTGCGTGCAGTCCAAGGGCGGTGATGTCATGCCACGCCCGACGTTGCCGATCGTGTGTGCTGTCCAACGGCGGTGATGTCATGCCACGCCCGACGTCGTCAGAGCGTGCGGCAGTCTAAGGGCGGTGATATCAAGCCACGCCCAACGTCGTTCAACTGTGTGTGCTGTTTAAAGGCAGTGATGGCATGTTACGCCTGACGTTGTTCGTCCGTGTTTGCCGTACCAGGGCTATGATGGCATGCCACGCCTGATGTCGTTCAACCGTGTGTGCTATCCAAAGGCGGTGATGTTATGCCACGCTCGACGTAGTTCGACCGTGTGTGCTGCCCAAGGGCGGTGATGTGATGCCACTCCCGACGTCATCCGACCGTGTGTACTGTCCAAGGGCGGTGATGTCATGACATGCTCGATGTTGCCGACCGTGTGTGTTGTCCAAGGGCGGTGATGTCATGCCATGCCCGACGTTGCCGACCGTGTGTGCTGTCCAATGATGTTGATGTTATGCCACGCCTGACATCATCCAACCGTGCGTGCAGTCCAAGGAGGGTAATGTCAAGCCAAACCCGACATCATTGGACAATGTGTGCTTTCCAAAGGCGGTGGTGGCATGTCACACCGACGTCGTTCGATCGTGTTTGCCGTCCATGGGCTATGATGTCATGCCACCCCCGACGTCGTTCGACCGTGTGTGCTGCCCAAAGGCGATGATGGTATGCCACACCCGACGTTGTTCGACAGTGTGTGGTGTCCAAAGGTGGTGATGTCATGCCATGCCCGACGTAGTCCGACCGTGTGTGTTGTCCAAAGGCGGTGATGGCACGTCACGCCCGACGTCAGTCGGCCGTGTGTGCTGTCCAAAGGCGGTGATTTCATGCCACGCCCAACGTAGTCTGACCGTGTGTGCTGTCCTAGGGCGGTGATGTCATGCACGCCCGACGTTGCCGACCGTGTGTGCTGTCCAAGGAAGGTGATGTCATGCCACGCCCGATGTCGTCCAACCGTGCATGCAGTCCAAAGGCGGTGATTTCAATCCACGCCCGACGTCGTTTGACTGTGTGTGCTTCCTTAAGGCGATGATGGCATGCCAAGCCCGACGTCATTCGACCGTGTTTGTTGTCCAAACGCATTGATGTCATGCCACGCCCCACATAGTCAGACTGTGTCTGCTGTCCAAAGGCGGTGATGGCATGTCATGCCCGTCGTGGTTCGATCGTGTGTGATGCCCAAAGGCGATGATGGCATGCCACGCCCGACGTTGTTCGACAGTGTGTGCTGTCCTAGGGCGGTGATTTCATGCCACGGCCGATGTCGTCCGACTGTATGTGCCAACCATGGGCAATGATGGCTTGACACGCCTGATGTTGCCGACCTTGTGTGTTGTCCAAGGGAGGTGATGTCATGCCACACCCTAAGTTGCCGAACGTGTGTGCTGTCCAAGGGCGGTGATGTCATGCCACGCCCGATGTCGTCCCACCGTGCGTGCAGTCCAAGAGAGGTGATGTCTTGCCACGCCCGACATCGTTCACCGTGTGTGCTGTCCAAGGGCG
>JAWZUQ010000020.1:519338-550456 GCA_034621305.1 Solanum pimpinellifolium
GACGTCGGGCGTGGCATGACATCACCACCCTTGGATTGCACGCACGGTCTGACGACGTCGGGAGTTGCATGACATCACTGCCCTTGGACAGCACACACGGTCGAACGACGTCTAACGTGGCACGACATCAACTCCCTTGGACAGTACACACGGTCGGACAACGTCGGGAGTGGCATTACATCACCGCCCTTGGGCAGCACACACGATCGAATGACATCGGGCGTCGCATGCCATCATTGCCTTAAGGCAGCACACACGGTCGAACGACGTCGGGCATGACATGCCATCACCGTCATCGGGCATGACATGCCATCATTTCCTTTGGGCAGCACACACGGTCGGACAGCGTCGGGTGTGGCATGACATCACCGCCCTTGGATAGCACATACGGTCAGACAACATCGGGCGTGGCATGACATCACTGCCCTTGGGCAGCACACACGGTCAGACTACGTCAGGCGTGGCATGACATCACCGCCTTTGGACAGCACACACGATCGAACGATGTCGGGCTGGCATTCCATCATCGCCTTTGGGTAGCACACACGGTCACACGAGGTTGGGCGGGGCACGACATCACCGCCTTTGGACAGCACACACGGTCGAACGACATCAGGCGTGACATGTCATCACCTCCTTTGGACAACACACTCAGTCGAACGACGTCGAGTGTGGCATGATCTCATCGTCGTTGGGCAGCAAACACGGTCGAACGACATCGGGCATAGCTAGAGATCACCTCCCTTAGACTGCACTCACGGTCGGACGACGTCAGGCGTGGCATGTTATCACCGCCCTTGGACAGCACACACGGTCGAATGACGTCGGGCATGGCATGACATCACCGCCCTTGGACTGCACGCATGGTCGGACGACGTCGGGCGTGGCATGCCATCACCACCTTTAGACAGCACACACAGTCGGACGACATCATGCGTGGCATGACATCACCTCCCTTGGACTACACTCACGGTCTGACGACGTCGGGCGTGGCATGTTATCACCGCCCTTGGACAGCACACACGGTCGAATGACGTCAGGCGTGGCATGACATCACTGCCCTTGGACTGCACTCACAGTCGGACGACGTCAGGCGTGGCATGACATCACCCCCCTATGACAGCACAATCGGTCGGCAATGTCAGGCGTGGAATGATATCACCGCCCTTAGACAGCACACACGGTGAACGATGTCGGGCGTGGCAAGACATCACCTCCCTTGGACAGCACACACGGTTGGCAACATTGGGCGTGGCGTGACATCACCGCCCTTGGACAGCACACACGGTCAGACTACGTCGGGCGTGGCATGAAATCACGACCTTTGGACAGCACACACGGTCGATGACATCGGGCGTGACGTGCCATCACCACCTTTCGACAACACACACGGTCAGACTACGTCGGGCATGGCATGACATTACCGCCTTTGGACACTACACACTGTCGAAAAACATCGGGCATGGCATGCCATCATCTCTTTTGGGAAGCACACACGGTCGAACGACATCGGGGGTGGCATGACATCATAGCCCATGGACGGCAAACACGATCGAACGACGTCGGGCGTGACATGCCATCACCGCCTTTGGAAAGCACACACAGTCCAACGACGTCGGGTTTTGCTTGACATCACCCTCCTTGGACTGCACGCACGGTTGGAAGACGTCGGGCGTGGCATGACATCACCATCGCTGGACAGCACACATGGTCGGCAACGTCGCTCGTGGCATGACATCACCGCCCTTGGACAGCACACACGATCGGCAACGTCGGGCGTGGCATGACATCACCGTCGCTGGACAGCACACACGGTCGGCAATGTCGCGCGTGGCATGACATCACCGCCCTTGGACAGCACACACGGTCGGCAACGTAGGGCATGGCATGACATCACCGCCCTTGGACAGCACACACGGTCGAACGACATCGGGCGTGGCATGACATCACCGTCCTTGGACTACACGCACGGTCGCACGACCTCGGGCATGGCATGACATCACCTCCCTCGGACAGCAAACACGGACGGTAACGTCGGGCATGGTTTGATATCACCGCCCTTGGACAGCACACAAGGTCGACAACGTTAGCCGTGGCATGCCATCACCGCCCTTGGATAGCACACACGGTCGGACGACGTCGGACGTGGCATGACATCACCTCCCTTGGACAGCACACACGGTCGATCGACGTCGGGCGTGGCATGACATCACCGCCCTTGGACTGCACGCACGGTCGAACGACGTCAGGCGTGACATGCCATCACTGCCTTTGGACAGCACACTCGGTCGAACGACGTTTGGTGTGGTATGTCATCATTGCGGTTGGGAAGCACACACGATCGAACGACGTCGGGCGTGGCATGATATCACCTCCCTTGGAATGCACGCATGGTCGGACGACGTCAGGCGTGGCATAACATCACCGCCCTTGGACAGCACACTCGGTTTTCAACGTCGGGCGTGGCATGAAATCACCGCCTTTGGACAGCACACACGGTTGAACGACATCGGGCATGGCATTCCATCATCGCCTTTGGGCAGTACACACGGTCAAACGACGTTGGGCGTGGCATGACATCACCGCCTTTGGACAGCACTCACGATCGAACGAAGTTGGGCATGACATGCCATCACCGCCCTTGCACTGCACGCACGGTCGGACGACGTCTGGCGTGGCATGCCAACATCGCCCTTGAAAAACACACTCGCTCGAACGACGTCGGGCGTGGCATGACATCACCGCCCTAAGACCGCACGCACAGTCAGACGACATCAGGCGTGGCATGACATCACCGCCCTTGGACCGCACACATGGTCGGCAAGGTCGGGCGTGGCATGACATCACCGCTCTTGGACAACACACACAGTCGGACTACGACGGGTGTGGCAGTAGGGCGTGGCATGACATCACCGCCCTTTGATAGCACACACTGTCGGACGACGTCGGGCGTGGCATGACATCACCGCCTTTGGATAGCACACACGGTCGAACGACGTCGGGCATGTCATGACATCACCGCCCTTGGATTGCACGCACGGTCGGACGACGTCGGGCGTGGAATGACATCACCGCCCTTGGACACCACACACGGTTGGCAACGTCGGGCGTGGCATGACATCATTGCCCTTGGACAGCACACACGGTCGGCAACGTTGGGCGTGGCATGACATCACCGCCTTTGGGCAGCACACATGGTCGGACTACGTCGGGCATGGCATGACATCATTGCTCTTGGACAGCACACACGGTCGAACGACATCGGTATGGCATGCCATCACCGCCTTTGGGCATCACACATGGTCGGACTACGTCGGGCGTAGCATGACATCATTGCTCTTGGACAGCACACACGGTCGAAAGACGTCGGGCGTGGCATGCCATCATCGAGAGCACACACGGTCGAACGACATTGGGCGTGGAATAACGTCACCGCCTTTGGGCAGCACACACGGTCGAACAACGTCGGGCGTGACATGCCATCACAGCCTTTTGACAGCACATTCCGTCGAACGACATCAGGTGTGGCATGCCATCATCGCCGTTGGGCAGCACACATGGTCGAACGATGTCAGGCGTGGCATGACATCGCTACCCTTGGACTGCACGCACGGTCAGATGACGTAGGGCATGGCATAACATCACCGCCCTTGGATAGCACACACAGTCAAACGACGTCGGGCGTGGCATGACATCACCGTTCTTGGACTACACGCACGGTCAGACGACGTCGGGCGTGGCATGATATCACCGCCCTCAAACAGCACACACGGACAGTAACGTTGGGCGTGGCATGACATCACCGCCCTTGGACAGCACACAAGGTCGACAACGTTAAGCGTGGCATGCCATCACCGCCCTTGGACAGCACACACGGTCTGACGACGTCGGACGTGGCATTTCATCACCTCTCTTGGATAGCACACACGATCGATCGACGTCGGGCTTGGCATGACATCACCGCCCTTGGACTACACGCATGGTCGAACGACGTTGGGCGTGACATGCCATCACCGTCTTTGGGCAGCACACTCGGTCGAACGACGTCGGACGTGGCATGATATCACCTCCCATGAAATGCACGAATGGTCAGACGACGTCGGGCTTGGCATAACATCACCGCCCATAGACAGCACACTCGGTCGGCAACGTTGGGCGTGGCATGAAATCACCGCCTTTGGACAACACACACGTTCGAACGACATCGGGCATGGCATTCCATCATCGCCTTTGGGCAGCACACACGGTCGGCAACGTCGGGAGTGTCATGACATCACCGCCCTTGGGCAGCACACACGGTCAGACTACATCGCGCTTGGCATAACATCTCCGCCTTGAGACAGCACACACGATCGAACGACATCAGGCATGGCATGCCATCATCACCTTTGAGCAGCACACACAGTCGAACGATGTCAGGCGTGGCATTCCATCATAGCCCTTGGGTGGCAAACAATGTCGAATGATGTCGGGCGTGGCTTGACATCATCGCCCTTGGACTGCACGCACAGTAGGACGACGTCGGGCGTGGCATTACATCACCGCCCTTGGACAACACACACGGTCGGCAACGTCGGGCGTGGCATGACATCACCGCCCTTGGACTGCACACACGGTCGAACGACGTCGGGCATGGCATGACATCACGGCCCTTGGACTACACGCACGGTCGGACGATGTCGGACGTGGCATGCCATCAGCGTCTTTGGGCGGCACAAACGGTCAAATGACGTCGGGCGTGGCATGACATCACCGCCCTTGGACAGCACACACGGTCGAACGACGTCGGGCGTGGCATGACATCATCGCCCTTGGACCGCACGCACGATCGGACCAAGTCGGGCGTGGCATGCCATCATCGTCTTTGGGTAGCACAAACGGTCAAATGACATCAGGCGTGGCATGACATCACCGCCCTTGGACAGCACAAACGGTCGAACGACGTTGGGCGTGGCATGACATCACCGCCCTTGGACAGTGCACACGGTCGGCAACGTCGGGCGTGATATGCCATCACTGCCCTTGGACAACACACACAGTAGAACGACGTCAGGCTTCACATGTCATCACTGCCTTTGGACAGCACATACGGTCGGACTACGTCGAGCGTGGAATGACATCACTGCCCTTGTACAGCACACACGGTCGAACGACATCTGGCGTGGCATGACATCACCGCCCTTGGACTGCACGCACGGTCGGAAGACGTCGGGCGTGGCATGCCATTATCGCCTTTGGGCTGCACAAACGGTCAAACAACGTCGGGCGTGGCATGACATCACAGCCCTTGGACAGCACACACGGTCGAACGACATCGGGCGTAGCATGACATTATCGCCCTTGGACTGCTCGTACGGTCAGACGACGTCAGGCGTGGCATGACATCACCGCGTTTGGACAGCACACACGGTCGGTAATGTCAGGCGTCACATGACATCACCGCCCTTGGACAGCACACACGGTCGAACTACGTCGGGCGTGGCATGATATCACTGCATTTGGACAGCACACACGATCGAATGACGTCGAACTTGACATTCCATCACCGCCTTTGGAAAACACAGTCGATCAAACGAAGTCGGGTTTGGCATGCCATCATCGCTGTTGGGCAGCAAACACGGACGAACGACGTCGGGCATGGCATGACATCACCTCCCTAGGACTTCACGCACGGTCGGACGACGTCGGGCGTGGCATGTAATCACCACCCTTGGACTGCAAACACGGTCGGCAATGTCGGTCGTGGCATGACATAACTTCCCTTGGAAAGCACACACGATCGGACGACGTTGGGCGTGGCATGACATCACAACCCTTGGAGTGCACGCACGGTCGGACAACGTCGGGAGTGGCATGACATCACTGCCCTTGGACAGCACACACGGACGGCAACGTCGGGCGTGGCATGACATCACTGCCCTTGGACAGTACACACGATTGGACCACATCGGGAGTGGCATGACATAACCGCCCTTGGGCAGCAAACACGGTCGAACTACGTCGGGCGTGGTATAACATCACCGCCTATGGACAGCACACACAGTAGAATGACGTATCGCTTGGCATGCAATCATCGCCTTTGGGAAGTACAAACGGTGCAACGACGTCGGGCGTGGCATGCCATCATATCCCTTGGACGGCAAACACGGTCGAACGACATCAGGCGTGACATGCCAGCACCGCCTTTGGAAAGCACACACGGTCGAACGACGTTGGGCGTGGCTTGACATCACCACCCTTGGAATACACGTAGGTTGGACGACGTCGGGCGTGGCATGACATCATCCCCCTTGGACAGCACACACGGTTGCCATCGTCGGGCGTTGCATGACATCACCGCCCATGGACAGCACACATGGTCGGTAATGTCGGGCGTGGAATGACATCGCCGCCCTTGGAAAACACACACGGACGGCAACATCGGGTGTGGCATGACATCACTGCCCTTGGAAAGCACACACAGTCGGTAATGTTGGGCGTGGCATGACATCACCGCCCTTGGACAACACACACGGTCGGCAACGTTGGGCATGGCATGACATCACCGCCCTTGGACAACACACACGGTTGGCAACTTCTGGCGTGGCATGACATCACTGCCTTTGTACAACACACACGGTCGGTAATGTCGGGCGTCGCACGACATCACCGCCCTCGTACAGCACACATGGTCGGCAACGTCGGGCGTGGCATGACATCACCGCCCTTGGACAGCACACACGGTCGTTAATGACGGGCTTGGCATGACATCATCGCCCTTTGATAGCACACACGGTCGGCAATGACAGGCGTGGCATGACATCATCGCCTTTGGACAGCACACACGGTCAATTGACGTCGGGTGTTACATGCCATCACCGCTGTTGGACAACTCACTCAGTAAAATGACATCGGGTGTGGCATTCCATCACCGCCTTTGGACAGCACACACGGTCGAACGACGTCGGGCGTGGCATGACATCACCTCCCTACGACTGCACGCATGGTCGGAAGACGTCGGACGTGGCATGACATCACCGCCCTTCGACATCACACATGTTCGGCAACGTCAGGCAAGGCATGACATTACCGCCCTTGGACAGCACACACGGTCGGCAACGTTGGGCGTGGCATGCCATCACCGCCCTTGGACAGCACACACGATCAGACGACGTCGGGCATGACATGACATCACCACCCTTGGATTGCACGCACGGTCTGATGATGTCGGAAGTTGCATGACATCACTGCCCTTGGACAGCACACACGGTCGAACGACGTCGGGCGTGGCACGACGTCACCGCCCTTGGAAAGTACACACGGTCGGACGACGTTGGGAGTGGCATGACATCACCGCCCTTGGGCAACACACACGATCGAATGACGTCGGGCGTGGCATGCTATCATTCCCTGAAGGCAGCACACACGGTCGAACGACGTCGGGCATGACATGCCATCACCGTCTTTGGAAAGCACACACGTTCAAACAACGTCGGGCGTGGATTGAAATCATCGCCCTTGGACTACACGCACGATTGGAGGACATCGAGCGTGGCATGACATCACCGCCCTTGGACAGCACAGATGGTCGGCAACGTCGGGCGTGGCATGACATCACCGCCTTAGGACAGCACACACGGTCGAACGTCGTCAGGCGTGACGTGCCATCACCACATTTGGACAACACACACGGTCGGACTACGTCGGGCATGGAATGACAACACCGCCTTTGGACACCACACACGGTCGAACAACGTCGAGCATGGAATGCCATCATCGCCTTTGGGCAGCACATACGGTTGGACTACATCGGGCGTGGCATGACATCATCACCTTTGGGCAGCACACACGGTCGAACGACGTTGGGCGTTGAATGACATCATAGCCCATGGACGGCAAACACAATCGAACGACGTCGGGCATGAAATGCCATCACCACCTTTGGAAAACACACACAGTCAAACGACATCGGGCGTGGCATGACATCACCCTCCTTGGACTACACGCACGGTTGGACGACGTCGGGCGTGGCATGACATCACCGCCGTAGGACAGCACACATGGTCGACAACGTGGGGCGTGCCATGTCATCACCGCCCTTGGATAGCACACAAGGTCGGCAATGTCGGGCATGGCATGACATCACTGCCCTTGGACAGCACACACGGTCGAATGACGTCGGGCAAGGCATGCCATCATTGCCTTTGGGCAGCACACACGGTCGGACTACGTCGGACGTGGCATGACATCACCGCCCTTGGACAGCACATACGGTCGGACAACGTCGGGTGTGGCATGACATCACCGCCCTTGGGCAGCACACACGGTCGGACTACGTCAGGCGTGGCATGACATCACCGCCTTGGGACAGCACACACGGTCGAATGACGTCGGGTGTGGCATTCCATCATCGCCTTTGGGCAGCACACACCGTCAAACGACGTTGGGCGGGGCATGACATCACCATCTTTGAATAGGACACACGGTCGAACGACGTCGGGCGTGACATGTCATCACCACCTTTGGACAGCACACTTGGTCGAACGACGTCGGGAGTGGCATGATATCATCGCCGTTGGGCAGCACACACGGTCGAACAACATTGGGCGTGGCATGACATCACCTCCCTTGGACTGCACACACGGTCAGACGACGTCGGGCGTGGCATATTATCACCGCCCTTGGACAGCACACACGGTCGAATGACGTCGGGCGTGGCATGACATCACCGCCCTTGGACTGCACGCACGGTCAGACGACGTCGGGCGTGGCATCCCATCACCACCCTTAGACAGCACACACGGTCGGACGACATCATGCGTGGCATGACATCACCTCCCTTGGAATGCACACACGGTCTGACGACGTCGGGCGTGGCATGTTATCACCGCCCTTGGACAGCACACACGGTCGAATGACGTCAGGCATGGCATGACATCACCGCCCTTGGACTGCACGCACGGTCGGACGACGTCGGGCGTGGCATGACATCACCCCCCTTGGACAGCACAAACGGTCGGCAACGTCAGGCGTGGAATGATATCACCGCCCTTGGACAGCACACACGGTGAACGATGTCGGGCGTGGCAAGACATCACCTCTCTTGGACTGCACGCACGGTGGGACGACATCGGGCGTGGCATGACATCACCGCCCTTGGACAGCACACACGTTCGGCAACTTAGGGTGTGGCATGACATCACCTCCCTTGGACAACACACAAGGTCGGCAACATCAGGCGTGTCAAGCCATCATTGCCCATGGTTGGCACATACAGTCGGACGACATCGGCCGTGGCATGAAATCACCGCCCTAGGACAGCACACACTGTCGAACAACGTCGGGCGTGGCATGCCATCATCGCCTTTGGGCATCACACACGATCGAACCACGTCGGGCATGACATGCCATCACCGCCTTTGGACAGCAGACACAGTCTGACTATGTGGGGCGTGGCATGACATCAATGCGTTTGGACAACAAACACGGTCGAATGACGTCGGGCTTGGCATGCCATCATCGCCTTAAGGAAGCACACACAGTCAAACGACGTCGGGCGTGGATTGAAATCACCGCCTTTGGACTGCATGCACGGTTGGACGACATCGGGCGTGGCATGACATCACCTTCCTTGGACAGCACACACGGTCGGCAACGTCGGGCGTGGCATGACATCACCGCCCTAGGACAGCACACACGGTCAGACTACGTTGGGCGTGGCATGAAATCACCGCCTTTGGACAGCACACACGGCCGACTGACGTCGGGCGTGACGTGCCATCACCGCCTTTGGACAACACACACGGTCGGACTACGTCGGGCATGGCATGACATCACCACCTTTGGACACCACACACTGTCGAACAACGTCGGGTGTGGCATACCATCATCGCCTTTGGGCAGCACACACGGTCGAACGACGTCGGGGGTGGCATGACATCATAGCCCATGGACGGCAAACACGATCGAACGACTCGGGGTGTGACATGCCACCACCGCCTTTGGAAAGCACCACATTGTCCAATGATGTCGGGTTTGGCTTGACATTACCCTCCTTGGACTGCACGCACGGTTGGATGATGTCAGGCGTGGCATAACATCAACATCATTGGACAGCACACACGGTCGGCAACGTCGGGCATGGCATGACATCACCGCCCTTGGACAACACACACGGTCGGCAACATCGAGCATGTCATGACATCACCGCCCTTGGACAGTACACACGGTCGGATGACGTCGGGAGTGGCATCACATCACCGCCCTTGGGCAGCACACACGGTCGAACTACGTCGAGCGTGGCATAACATCACCGCCTTTGGATAGCACACACGGTTGAACGACATCAGGCGTGGCATGCCATCATAGCCCTGGTACGGCAAACACGGACGAACAACGTCAGGCGTAACATGCCATCACTGCCTTTAAACAGCACACACAGTTGAACGACGTTGGGCGTGGCTTGACATCACCGCCCTTCGACTGCCGCACGCTCTGACGACGTCGGGCGTGGCATGACATCACCGCCGTTGGACAGCACACAGGATCGGCAACGTCGGGCGTGGCATGACATCACCGACCTTGGACTGCACGCACGGTCAAACGACGTCGAGCGTGGCATTCCATCATCGCCTTTGGGAAGCACACATAGTCAAACGACGTTGCGCGTGGCACGACATCACCGCCTTTGGACAGCACACTCGGTCGAACGACATCGGGTGTGGCATGATATCATCGCCGTTGGGAAGCACACACTGTCGAACGACGTCGGACGCGGCTTCACATCACCGCCCTTGGACAGCACACACGGTCGAATGACGTCGGGCATGGTGTGACATCACCGCCCTTGGGCAACACATACGGTCAGACTACTTCGGGTGTGGCATGACATCACCGCCTTTGGACAGCTCAGACGGTCGAACGACGTCAGGCGTGGCAATCCATCATCGCCAATGGGCAGCACACACGGTCAAACGACGTTGGGCGTGGCATGACATCACCGCTTTTGGACAGCACAAACGGTCGAACGACGTCGTGTGTGACATGCCATCATTGCCTTTGGACAACACACTCGGTAAAACGACATCGGGTGTGGCATGCCATCATCACCGTTGGGCAGCACACACGGTCGAACGACGTTGGGTGTGTCATGACATCACCTCCCTTGGACAGCACACACGGTCGAACGACGTTGGGCGTGTAATGACATCACCGCCCTTGGACAACACACACGGTCGGCAATGTCGGGCGTGGCATGACATCACCGCCCTTGGACAACACACACGGTCGGCAACGTCGGTCGTGGCATGCCATCACCGCCCTTGGACATCACACACGGTCAGACGACATCGGGCGTGGCATGACATCACCACCCTTGGACTGCACGCACGGTCGGACGACGTTGGGCGTGACATGACATCACCGCCCTTGGACAGCACATACGGTCAAATGATGTTAGGCGTGGCACGACATCACCGCCTTTGGACAGCACACACGATCGAACAACGTTAGGCGTGACATGCCATTACCGCCTTTGGACAGCACACACGTTTAACAACGTCGGGCATGGATTGAATTCACCGCCCTTGGACTACACGCACGGTCGTACGACGTTGGGCGTGGCATGACATCAACGCCCTTGGACAGCACACACGGTCAGCAACGTCGGGCGTGGCATGACATCACCGCCCTTGGACAACACACACGAACGGCAACGTCGGGCTTGGCATGACATCACTGCCCTTGGACAGCACACACGGTCAAACAACGTCGGGCGTGGCATGATATCACCGCCCTTGGACAGCATACATTTTTGAACGACATCAGGCGTGGCATGATATCACCGCCCGTGGACAACATACATTTTTGAACGACGTCAGGCGTGGCATGTCATCATCGCCTTTGGGCAGCACAAATGGTCAAACGACGTCGGCGTGGTAAGACATCACCGCCCTTGTACAGCACACACGGCCGAACGAAGTCGAGCGTGGCATGACATCACCACCTTTGGACTGCACGCACGGTCGAACGCTGTCGGGCATGGCATGACATAACCGCACTAGGAAAGCACACACGGTCGGCAACATCGGGTGTGACATGACATCACCGCCCTTGGACATCACACACGGTCGGAAACGTTGGGCATGGCATGCCATCACCACCCTTGGACAGCACATACAGTCGGACGACGTCGGGCGTGGCATGACATCACCGCCCTTGTACAGCACACACGGCCGAACGACGTCGAGCGTGGCATGACATCACTGCCTTTGGACTGCACGCACGGTTGAACAACGTCGGGCATGGCATGACGTCACTGCACTAGTACAACATACACGGTCGGCAACATGGGGCGTGGCATGACATCACCGCCCTTGGACATCACACACGGTCGAACGACGTCGGGCGTGGCATGCCATCACCGCCCTTGGACAACACATACAGTCGGACGACGTCGGGTGTGGCATGACATCACCGCCCTTGGACAGCACACACGGTCGAATGACGTCGGAGGTGGCATCCCATCATCGCCTTTGGGCAGCATTCACGGTCAAACGACGTCGAGTGTGGCATGACATCACCACCCTTGGCCAGCACACATGGTCGAACGACGTCAGGCGTGGCATGGCATTATCGCCTTTGGGCAGCACGAACAATCAAACGACGTCGGGTGTGGCATGACATCACCGCCTTTGTACAGCAAACACGATCGAACGACGTCGAGTGTGGCATCACATCACCCCACTTGGACTGCACGCACGGTCGAATGACGTCGGGCGTGGCATGACATTACCGCACTTGTATAGCGCACATAATCGGCAACATCGGACGTGGCATGACATCACCTCCCTTGGACATCACACATGGTCGGCAACGTCGGGCGTGGCATGCCATCATCGCCCTTGGACAGCACACACAGTCAGACGACGTCGGGCGTGGCATGACATCAATGCCCTTGGACAGCACACACGGTTGAATGACGTCGGGCGTGGCATGCCATCATCGCCTTTGGGCAGCACACACAGTCAAACGACATTATGCGTGGCATGGCATCATCGCCTTTGGACAGCACACACGGTCATATGAAGTCGGGCGTGACATGCCATCACTGCCTTTGGACAGCACACACGGTTGGACTAGGTCGGGCATGACATCACCTCCCTTGGACTGCACACATGGTCGGACGACGTCAAGCGTGGCAAGTTATCACCGCCCTTGGACAGCATACACGGTCGAATGACGTCGGGCGTGGCATGACATCACCGCCTTTTGATTGCACACACGATAAGACGACGTCGGGTTGGCATGACATCACCTCCCTGGACAGCACACATGGTCGGCAACGTCAGGCATGGCATGACATCATCGCCCTTGGACAGCACAGACGGACGGGAACGTCGGGCATGGCATGCCATCACCGCCCATAGACAGCACACATGGTTGGACGACGTCGGGCATGGCATGACATCACCGCCCTTGCAAAGTACACACGGTCGGACTACGTTGGGATTGCATAACATCACCGCCTTTGGACAACACACACGGTCGAACAACGTTGGGCATGGCATGCCATCATCGCCTTTGGGCAGCACACATGGTCGAACGACGTCGGGTGTGGCATGCCCTTGGATGGCAAACACGGTCGGACGACGTCAGGCGTGACATGCACTCACCGCCTTTGGACAGCACACACGGTCGAACGACTTCGGGCGTGTATTCTATCATTATCTTTGGGAAGCACACACGGTCGAACGACGTCGGGCGTGGCATGCCATCATAGCCCTTGGACGGCAAACACGATCGGACGACGTCAGGCATGACATGCCATCACCGCCTTTGGATAGCACACACGGTCAAACGATGTCGGGTGTGTCTTTACATCACCGCCCTTGGACTGCACGCATGGTCGGACGACGTCAGGCGTGGTATGATATCACCGCCCTTGAACAGCACACACGGTTGAATGACGTCGGGTGAGGCATGCCATCATCGCCTTTGGGCAGCACACACGGTCGGACTACGATGGGCATGGCATGCCATCATCTCCTTTGGGCAGCACACACGGTCGAACGACATCGGGTGTGGCATGCCCTTTGACGGAAAACACGGTCAGACGATGTCAGGCGTGACATGCCATCACCGCCTTTGGACAGCACACACGGTCGAACGACGTTGGGCATGGCATGCCATCATCGCCATTGGGCAGCACACACGGTCGAACGACGTCGGGTGTGGCATGCCCTTGGACGGCAAACACGGTCGGACGACGTCAGGCATGACATGCAATCACCGCCTTTGGACAGCACACACGGTCGAACGACTTCAGGCGTGGCATTCCATCATTGCCTTTGCGCAGCACACACGGTCAAACGACGTCGGGCGTGGCATGCCATCATAGCCCTTGGACAGCTCACTCGGTCGAACGACATCGGGTGTGGCATGATATCATCGCCGTTGGGCAGCACACACGGTCGAAGGACATCAGGCGTGGCATGACATCACCTCCCTTGGACTGCACAAACGGTCGGACGAAGTCAGGTGTGGCATGACATCACCACCCTTGGACAGCACACACGGTTGAATGACGTCGGGCGTGGCATGAAATCACCACCCTTGGAATGCACGCAAGGTCGGACGACGTCGGGCGTGGCATGACATCACCGCCCTTGGACAGCACACACGGTCGGGTCGGCACGTCGGGCGTGGCATGACATCACCTCCCTTGGACAGCACACACGGTAGGCAATGTCAGGCGTGGCATGCATCACCGCCCTTGGACAGCACACACGGTCGAACGACGTCGGGCGTGGCATAATATCACCTTATTTGAACAACACACAAGGTCGAACATGTTGGGCGTGGCACGACATCACCGCCTTGGACAGCACACACGATCGAACGACGTCGGGCGTGACATGACATCACCGCCTTTGGTCATCACACTCGATCGAACGACATTGGGTGTGGCATAATATCATCGCCGTTGGGCAGCACACACGGCTGAACGACATCGGGCGTGGCATGACATCACCTCCCTTGGACTGCACACACTGTCGGACGACGTCGGGCGTGGCTTGACATCACCGCCCTTGGACAGCACACACGGTCGAATGACGTCGGGCATGGCATGACATCACTGCCCTTGGGCAACACACACTGTCGGACTACTTCAGCCGTAGCATGACATCACCGCCTTTGGACAGCTCACACGGTCGAACGACGTCGGGCGTGGCAATCCATCATCGCCAATGGGCAGCACGCACGGCCGTGGCATGACATCACCGCCTTTGGACAACACACATGTTTAACAACGTCGGGCGTGGATTAAAATCACCGCCCTTGGATTGCATGCACGGTCGGACGACGTTGGGCGTGGCATGACATCACCGCCCTTGGACAGCACACACAGTCGGCAACGTCGGGCGTGGCATGACATAACCGCGCTTAGACAAACACACATGATCGGCAACGTCGGGCTTGGCATGATATCACTGCCTTGGACAGCACACACGGTCGGACGACGTCGGGCGTGGCATAACATCACCGCCTTTGGACAGCACACACGGCCGAACGATGTTGGGCGTGGCATGCCATCATCGCCTTTGGCAGCACAAACGATCGAACAACGTCGGGCGTGGCATTCTATCATAGCCCTTAGACGGCAAACACGGTCGGACGACGTCAGGCGCTACATGCCATCACCGCCTTTGGACAGCACTTACGGTCGAACGACGTCGGGCGTGGTATGACATCACCGCCCTTAGACGGAAAACACGACGGTCGAATGACGTCGGGCGGTTCATGCCATCATTGCCTTTGGGAAGCACACACAGTCGAACGACGTTAGGCGTGGCATGACATCAACGCCTTTGAACAACACTTATGGTCAAACAACGTCGGGCGTGACATGTTATCACCGCCTTTGGACAGCACACACGATCGAAAAACATCGGGTGTGGGCTTTACATCACCGCCCTTGGACTACACGCACGATCGGACAACGTTGGGCGTGGTATGACATCACCGCCCTTAGACAACACACACAGTCGAATGACGTCGGGCGTGGCATGCCATCATCGCCTTTGGGAAGCACACACAGTCGAACGACGTTGGGCGTGGCATGACATCAACGCCTTTGGACAGCACTTACGGTCAAACGACGTCGGGTGTGACATGCCATCACTGCCTTTGGACAGCACACACGGTCGTACAACATCGGGTGTGGCTTTACATCACCGCCCTAGGACTGCATGCACTGTCAGAAGACGTCGGGCGTGGTATGACCTTACCGCCCTAGGACAGCACACACGGTCGGCAACGTCATGCGTGGCATGACATCACCGCCCTTGGACTGCACGCACGGTAGGACGACATCGGGCGTGGCATGACATGAACGCCCTTGGACAGCACACACGGTCGGCAACGTCGGGCGTGAATATGCCATCACCGACATGGATAACACAAACGGTCGGCAACGTCGGGCATGGCATGACGCACCGCCCTTAGACGGTACACACGGTCGAACGACGCCGGGAGTGTCATGAAATCACCGCCCTAGGGCAGCACTCACGGTCGGACTAGAACGGGCGTGGCATAACATCACCGCCTTTGCACAGCATATACGTTCGATTGTTGTCGGGCGGGGCATGCCATCATAGCCCTTGGACGGCAAACACTGTCTAACGATGTCAGGCGTGACATGCCATCACCCCCTTTGGACAGCACACATGGTCGAACGACGTCGGGCGTGGCTTGACATCACAGCCCTTGGACTGCACGCACGGTCGAACAACGTCATGCGTGGCATGACATCACCGCCCTTGGACAGCTCACACGGTCGGCAACATCAGGCGTGGCATGTCATCACCGCCTTTGGACAGCATAGACGGTCAGACAACGTCGGGCGTGGCATGACATCACCGCCATTGGACAGTACATACAGTCGGATGACGTCGGGCGTGGCATGACATCATCGCCCTTGTACAGCACACACGGCCGAACGACGTCGAGCGTGGCATGACATAACCGCCTTTGGACTACACGCACGGTTGAACGACGTCGGGCATGGCATTACATCACCGCACTAGGACAGCACACACGGTAGGCAACATCGGGCGTGGCATGACATCACCGCCCTTGGAGATCACACACGGTCGAACGACGTCGGGCGTGGCGTGCCATCACCGCCCATGGACAGCACATACAGTCGGACGACGTCGGGCGTGGCATGACATCACCGCCCTTGGATAGCTCACACGGTCGAACGACGTCGGAGGTGGCATGCCATCATCGCCTTTGGGCAGCATTCACGGTCAAACGACGTCGGGTGTGGCATGACATCACCACCCTTGGCCAGCACACATGGTCGAACGACGTCGGGCGTGGCATGGCATCATCGCCTTTGGGCAGCATGAACAATCAAACGACGCCGGGTGTGGCATGACATCACCGCCTTTGTACAGCAACACGGTCGAACGACGTCGAGAGTGGCATGACATCACCCCACTTGGACTGCACGCACGGTCGAATGACGTCGGGCGTTGCATGACATTACCGCACTTGTATAGCGCACACGGTCGGCAACATCGGGCGTGGCATGACATCACTGCCCTTGGACATCACACACGGTCGGCAATGTCGGGCGTGGCATGCCATCACCGCCCTTGGACAGCACACACAGTCAGACGACGTCGGGCGTGGCATGACATCACTGCCCTTGGACAGCACACACGGTTGAATGACGTCGGCCGTTGCATGCCATCATCGCCTTTGGGCAGCACACACAGTCGAACGACATTATGCGTGGCATGACATCATCGCCTTTTGGACAACACACACGGTCATATGATGTCGGGCGTGACATGCCATCACTGCCTTTGGACAGCACACACGGTCGGACTAGGTCGGCAACGTCGGGCGTGGCATGACATCACTGCCCTTGGACATTACACACATGGCCAAACGACGTTGGGCGTGGCACGATATCACCGCCTTTGGGCAGCACACACGGTCGAACGATGTTGGGCGTGACATGCCATCACTGCCATTGGACAGCACACTCGGTCGAACGACATCGGGCGTGGCATGAATCACCGCCCTTGGAAAGCACACACGGTCGGTAACGTCGGGCGTGGCATGACATCACCGCCCTTGGACAGCACAGACAGTCGGCAACGTCGGGTATGGTATGCTATCACTGCCCTTGGACAGCACACACGGTCGGACGACGTCCGGCGTGGCATGATATCACCTCCCTTGAACAGTACACATGGTCGGTCGGACTACGTGGGTGTGGCATAACGTCACCGCCTATGGACAACACGCACGGTCGAACGAACGTTGGGCATGGCATGCCATCATCGCCTTTGGGCAGCACACACGGTCGAACGACGTCGGGCGTGGCATGCCATCATAGCCCTTGGACGGCAAACACGCTCGGACGACGTCAGGCATGACATGCCATCGCCGCCTTTGGACAGCACACACGGTCGAACGATGTCGAGTGTGGCTTTACATCATCGCCCTTGGACTGCACGCACGGTCGGACGACGTCGGGCGTGGTATGACATCACCGCCCTTGGACAACACACATAGTCGAATGACGTCGGGCGAGGCATGCCATCATTGCCTTTGGACAGCACACACGGTCGAACTACGTCGGGCGTGGCATGACATCACCGCCCTTGGACAGCACACACGGTCGGACGACATCGGTCGTGGAATGACATCACCGCCCTTGGGCAGCACACACGGTCAGACTACGCCGGGCGTGGCATGACATCATCGCCTTTGGACAGTACACACTGTCGAACGACGTCGGGCGTGGCATTCCATCATCGCCTTTGGGCAGCGCACACGGTCGAACGACGTCGGGCGTGACATGTCATCACCGCCTTTGGACAAAACACTCGGTCGAACGACGTCGGGTGTAGCATGATATCATCGCTGTAGGGCAGCACACATGGTCGAACGACATCGGGCGTGGCATGCATCACCTCCCTTGGACTGCACACACGTTTGGACGACGTCAAGCGTGGCAAGTTATCACTGCCCTTGGACAGCACACACGGTCGAATGACGTCGGGCGTGGCATGACATCACCTCCCTTGAACTGCACGCACGATAAAACAAAGTCGGGCTTTGCATGACATCACCCCTCTTGGATAGCAAACACGGTCAGCAACGTCGGGCGTGGCATGACATCATCGCCCTTGGACAGCACAGACGGACGGGAACGTCGGGCGTGGCATGCCATCACCGCCCATAGACAGCACACACGGTCGGATGACGTCGGGTGTGGCATGACATACCGCCCTTGCAAAGTACACACGGTCGGACTACGTTGGGACTGTCATAACATCACCGCCTTTGGAAAACACACACGGTCGAACGACGTTGATCATGGCATGCCATCATCGCCTTTGGGCAGTACACACGGTCGAACGACATCGCATGTGGCATGCCCTTGGACGGCAAACACGGTCGGATGACGTCAGGCGTGACATGTCATCACCGCCTTTGGACAGCACACACGGTTGAACTACTTCGGGCGTGCATTCCATCATTGCCTTTGGGCAGCACACACGGTCGAACGACGTCGGGTGTGGCATGCCATCATAGCCCTTGGACGGCAAACACGGTCGGACGACGTCAGGCATGACATGCCATCACCGCCTTTGGACAGCACACACGGTCGAACGATGTCGCGTGTGTCTTTACATCACCGCCCTTGGACTGCACGCATGGTCGGACGACGTCAGGCGTGGTATGACATCACCGCCCTTGGACAGCACACACGATCGAATGACGTCGGGCGAGGCATGCCATCATCGCCTTTGGGCAGCACACACGGTCGGACTACGTTGGACATGGCATGCCATCATCTCCTTTGGGCAGCACACACGGTCGAACGACGTCGGGTGTGGCATGCCCTTGGACGGCAAACACGGTCGGACGACGTCAGGCGTGACATGCCATTACCGCCTTTGGACAGCACACACGGTCAAACGACGTTGGGTATGGCATACAATCAACGCCTTTGGGCAGCACACACGGTCGAACGACGTCGGGTGTGGCATGCCCTTGGACGACAAACATGGTCAGACGACGTCAGGCGTGACATGCCATCACCGCCTTTGGACAGCACACACGGTCGAACGTCTTCGAGCGTGGCATTCCATCATTGCCTTTGGGCAGCACACACGGTCAAACGACGTCGGGCGTGGCATGCCATCATAGCCCTTGGTCAGCACACTCGGTCGAACGACGTCGGGAGTGGCATGATATCATCGCCGTTGGGCAGCACACACGGTCGAAGGACATCGGGCGTGGCATGACATCACCTCCCTTGGACTGCACAAACGGACGGACGACGTCGGGTGTGGCATGACATCACCACCCTTGGACAGCACACACGATCGAATGACGTCGGGCGTTGCATGACGTCACCACCCTTGGAATGCACGCACATTCGGACGACGTCGGGCGTGGCATGACATCACCGCCCTTGGACAGCACACACAGTCGGCAACGTCGGGCGTGGCATGACAACTTGGACAGCACACATAGTCGGCAACGTCGGGCGTGGCATGACATCACCTCCCTTGGACAGCACACACGGTCGGCAATGTCAGGCGTGGCATGCATCACCGCCCTTGGACAGCACACACGGTCGAACGACGTCGGGCGTGGCATAATATCACCTCCTTTGAACAGCACACAAGGTCGGACGATTTTGGGCGTGGCACGACATCACCGCCTTTGGACAGCACACACGATCGAACGACGTCGGGCGTGACATGCCATCACCGCCTTTGGATATCACACTCGGTCGAACGACATTGGGTGTGGCATAATATCATCGCCGTTGGGCAGCTCACACGGCTGAACGACATCGGGCGTGGCATGACATCACCTCCCTTGGACTGCACACACTGTCGGACGACGTCGGGTGTTGCTTGACATCACCGCCCTTGGACAGCACACACGATCGAATGACGTCGGGCGTGGCATGACATCACCGCCCTTGGGCAACACATACGGTCGGACTACTTCGGGCGTGGCATGACATCACCGCCTTTGGACAGCTCACACGGTCGAACGACGTCGGGCGTGGAAATCCATTATCGCCAATGGGCAGCACACACGGTCAAACGACGTTGGGCGTGGCATGACATCACCGCCTTTGGACAGCACACACGGTCAAACGACGTTGGGCGTGACACGACATCACCGCCTTTGGACAGCACACACGGTCGAACGACGTCTGGCATGACATGCTGTTACCGCCTTTGGACAGCACACATGTTTAACAACGTCGTGCGTGGATTGAATCACCGCCCTTGGATTGCACGCACGGTCTGACGACGTTGGGTGTGGCATGACATCACCGCCCTTTGACAACACACACGATCGGCAACGTCGGGCTTGGCATGATATCACTGCCCTTGGACAGCACACACGGTCGGATGACGTCGGGCGTGGCATAACTTCACCGCCTTTGGACAGCACACACGGTCGAACGATGTTGGGCGTGGCATGCCATCATCGCCTTTTGGCAGCACAAACGGTCGAACGACGTCGGGCGTGGCATGCTATCATAGCCCTTGGACGGCAAACACGGTCGGACGACGTCAGGCGTTACATGCCATCACCGCCTTTGGAAAGCACTTACGGTTGAACGACATCGGGTGTGGTATGACATCATCGCCCTTAGACGGCTCATACGGTCGAATGACGTCGGGCGGTTCATGCCATCATCGCCTTTGGGAAGCACACACGGTCGAACGACGTTAGGCGTGGCATGACATCAACGCCTTTGAACAGCACTTATGGTCAAACGACGTCAGGCGTGACATGCTATCACTGCCTTTGGACAGCACACATGGTCGAAAAACGTCGGGTGTGGCTCTACATCACCGCCTTTGGACTACACGCACGATCGGACAACGTTGGGCGTGGTATGACATCACCGGCATTAGACAGCACACACAATCGAATGACGTCAGGCGTGGCATGATATCATCGCCTTTGGGAAGCACACACGGTCAAACGACGTTAGGTGGGCGTGACATCACCGCCTTTGGACAGCACTTACGGTCAAAAGACGTTAAGTGTGACATGCCATCACTGCCTTTGGACAGCACACAAGGTCGTACAACATCGGGTGTGGCTTTACATCACCTCCCTTGGACAGCACACACGGTCGGCAACGTCAGGCATGGCATGACATCACCGCCCTTGGACTGCACGCATGATCGGACGACGTCAGGCGTGGCATGACATGAACGCCCTTGGACAGCACACACGGTCGGCAACGTCGAGCGTGATATGCCATCACCGACTTGGACAACACAAACGGTCGGCAACATCGGCGTGGCATGACAGCACCGCCCTTGGACGGTACACACGGTCGTACGACGTCGGGAGTGTCATGAATCCGCCCTAGGGCAGCACACACTGTCGCAATATGTTCGATTGTTGTCGGGCGGGGCATGCCATCATAGCCCTTGGACGGAAACACGGTCTAACGATGTCAGGCGTTACATGCCATCACCGCCTTTGGACATCACACATGGTCGAACAATGTCGGGCGTGGCTTGACATCACAGCCCTTGGACTGCACGCACGGTCGAACGACGTCATGCGTGGCATGACAACACCGCCCTTGGACAGCTCACACAGTCGGCAACGTCGGGCGTGGCATGCCATCACCGCCCTTGGACAGCACACAGACGGTCAGACAACGTCAGGCGTGGCATAACATCACCAACCTTGGACAGCACACACGGTCGAATGACGTCGGGCGTGGCATGACATCACCACCCTTGGAATGCACGCACGATTGGACGACATCGAGCGTGGCATGACATCACAGCCCTTGGGCAACACACATGGTCGGCAATGTCGGGCGTGGCATGACATCACCTCCCTTGGACAGCACAGACGGTCGGCAATGTCAGGCGTGGCATGCATCACCGCCTTTGGACAGCACACACGGTCGGACGACGTCGGGCGTGGCATAATATCACCTCCTTTGGACAGCACACAAGGTCGAACGATGTTGGGCGTGGCACGACATCACTGCCTTCGGACAATACACACGATCGAACTACGTCAGGCGTGACATGCCATCACCGCCTTTGGACTTCACACTTGGTCGAACGACATCGGGTGTGGCATAATATCATCGCCGTTAGAAAGCACAAACGGCTGAACGACATCGGGCGTGGCATGACATCACCTCCATTGGACTGCACACACTGTCGGACGACGTCGGGCGTGGCTTGACATCACTGCCCTTGGACAGCACACACGGTCGTATGACGTCGGGCGTGGCATGACATCAACGCCCTTGAGCAACACATACGGTCGGACTACTTCGGGCGTGGCATGACATCACCGCCTTTGGACAGCTCACACGGTCGAACGACGTTAGGCGTGGCAATCCATCATCGCCAATGGGCAGCACACACGGTCAAACGACGTTGGGCGTGGCATGACATCACCGCCTTGGACAGCACACACGGTCGAACGACGTCGGGTGTTACATGCCATCACGCCTTTGGACAACACACTCGGTAAAATGACATTTGGTGTGGCATGCCATCATCACCGTTGGGAAGCACACACGGTCGAACGACGTTGGTCGTGTCAGGACATCACCTCCCTTGGACAGCACACACGGTCGAACGATGTCCGGCGTGGCATGACATGAACGCCCTTGGACAGCACACACGGTCGAACGACGTCGAGAGTGTCATGAAATCACCGCCCTTGGGTAGCACACACGGTCGGACTACGTCGGGCGTGGCATAACATCACCTCCTTTGGACAGCACATACGTTCGATTGTTATCGGGCGGGGCATGCCATCATAGCCCTTGGACGGCAAACACGGTCTAACGATGTCAGGCGTGACATGCCATCACTGCCTTTGGACAGCACACACGGTCGAACGACGTCGGGCGTGGCTTGACATCACAGCCCTTGGACTGCACGCACGATCGAACGACATCAGGCGTGGCATGACATCACCTCCCTTGGACAGCTCACACGGTCGGCAACGTCGGGCGTGGCATGCCATCACCGCCTTTGGACAGCATAGACGGTCAGACAACGTTGGGCGTGGCATGACATCACCGCCCTTGGACAGCATACACGGTCGAATGACGTCGACCGTGGCATGACATCACCGCCCTTGGACAACACAAACGGTCAGCAACGTCGGGTCTGATATGCCATCACCGCCCTTGGAAAACACACACGGTCGGCAATGTCGGGCGTGGCATGCCATCACCAACCTTAGACAGCAGACACAGTTGGACGACGTCGGGCGTGGCATGACATCATCGCCTTGGGCAGACACACACGGTCGAACGACGTAGGGCGTGACATGCCATCACCGCCTTTTGACAGCACGCATGGTTGGACGACGTCGGGCGTGGCATGACATCACTGCCCTTGGACAGCACACACGCTCGGCAACGTCGGGCTTGGCATGACATCACCCCCTTGGACAGCACACACGGTCGGTAATGTCGGGCGTGGTATGACATCACCGCCCTTGGACACCACACACGGTCGGCAACGTCGGGCATGGGATGACATCACCGCCATGGGACAACACACACGGTCGGACTACGTCGGGTGTGGCATGGCATCACCGCCTTTGAACAACACAAAGAGTTGAACGACGTCGGATGGGGGATTACATCATCTCCTTTGGGAAGCACACATGGTCGAACAACGTCGGGCGTGGGATGCCATCATCGCCCTTGGATGGCAAACACGGTCGAACGACTTCAGGCGTGACATGCCATCAACGTCTTTGGAAAGCAAACACGGTCGAACGACGTCGGGCGTGGCTTAACATCACCGCCCTTGGACTTCACGCACGGTTGGACGATGTCGATCGTGGAATGACATCACTGCCCTTGGACTGCGCACACGGTCGGCAACATCGGGCGTGGCATGCTAAGTATGGAATTCTTCATAAGGTTGCTACTTCGTACCATCCGCAAACAAGTGGTCCAGTGGAGGTATCTAATAGAGAAGTAAAGCAAATCTTGCAGAAGATGGTGAATGCGCAAAGGAAAGATTGGTCTAAGAAATTAGACGACGCATTTTGTGCATATAGGACTGCTTATAAGACACCCATAGGGACTTCTCCCTATTACATCATACTTGGGAAAGCATGTCATCTTCGGCAGAATTAGAAAACAAATCTTATTGGGAGATTAAGAAGTTGAACTTGGACCCTGAGCTACCCAATAGAAAGAGAGTGGATAATTTGCATGAACTTGAAGAGTTTAAACGTCACGCGTATGAGAATTTCAAGCTGTATGTATAAAGAGAAGACGAAGAGGTGGCATAATAAGCACATAGTATCTCGTACCTTCATTCTGGGAGAGAAGGTACTACTCTTTAACTCTAGACTTAGGTTATTCCCATTAAAACTAAGGAAGAAATGGAGTGGACCTTTTGAAGTGGTAACAATGACACCACACGGGCTGTGGAACTAAAAGGAGAGATTGCACCTACGTTCTTGGTGAATGGGCAAACAGTGAAACACTACTTTGGTGTTGATTCAGATCATGATTGGGAGGCTCTTGAGATAAATGATGAATTATCTAATTTGTGTTGTGTTGTGATGTTAAACCAAGCGCTACTTGGGAGGCAACCATGAAGTCGATGTAATAGGTAGTAGTTAGGCTTAATTTGGTAAATTTAGCTTAATTTCTTATGCATAGACTTTTTAAATTTTCTTATTTGTTAGTTAAAATAGGTCCTTCTATATAATTAAGAAAAATATTCAAAAATATGAGTCGTGTCACGACCAAAACTAAGGCACTAGGTGGGAGGCAACCCATCATTGTTATGTCACGTTGTTCGATTGATGTGTAGGAAAAAGGAGAAGGAGGTACACAAAATTAGAGGAATTATGTTGAGGAATACAGTGTGGGCAAAAAATCTAACATGTCATGCCAAGGGATTAGTTTAGAGATGATTTTTAGCACATTAGCAACGTAGCACGCCCCAAACGCATCACAAAGAAAGCAGAACGCCAATGGCAGGCGCGTCGCGTCAGAACCCTTTTAACTGAGGCCTGTTTGTGGCGAACGGCAGGCGCACTGCGCGAGGCCCCTTTTAACCGAGGCACGTTTGTAGTGCATTGCATGCGCGCCACACCAGGCTCCTTTTGACTGAGGCTTGTTTGTTTTGCACTATCAGCGTGTCGTGCCAAAGGCTCAGGCGCACTGCTGGTGTGCTGCACCAGGCCCTTTTCGACTGGGTCTTGTTTGGAGCACACGGCTGGAGTCCACGTGAGTAATTTCCAGGAGCAAATCTAGCGTGCTGCCTCCGATCTACAAAAAAAGAAAATTCTGAAAAGTTAATTTTTATCCGTGGGACCCACAAAAATCCCAACCTTCCCACCGTCCCACCTACATATTAAAATTCTCCAATTCCCAAAATTACCCCTCTATAAACCGTTCCACCCCCCCCCCATCATTCACTTAATTTTCCTCAAACATCTTTCTTCTCCTTTTTTATTTCTTTCCCCCATCTTCTCTCCCACACAAATGAAATTACTCCATTTTTTTGCCAAAACATTCTATTTTTTCTACAATCTACCACCACAACCACCCCAATCCACCAAATCTCACAAACCAAACAAGAAACCCAACCGGAAACCCCTCCATTTTTCCCAAATTTTCCTCTTTCTTTGCTTTTCCTAGTTCTTCCTTTTCTTGGGTTTTGTGATGGCTTCAAAAGGTAAAAAGGTAGCTAGTGGTTGGGAATAAAAAGGACTAGGAAAGGGGTGGTTGCCCGAAGTTCAAGTCGTGAAGACCCTAATTTGCCACCCCTCAAGTTTGGCAGCAAATGGTTATGCATTATGTCACATATTGGTACAAGGACCAAAAAAAATCCAAGTACCTCGGCGATGAGTACGTGGAGGAAGATAAATTACGCCGTGAATTTCCCAACATTCACGCCAAAATCACTGCGTTGGGACTTTAATTTGCTTTTGTAAATCAAGGTGAGTGTAATTTGAGTTTGGTATGTGAATTTTATGCTAATTGGAATACTCGTCGGGTTGAGATAAACAATGGGTATGTTAGAAATAGTGGGGTGCATTTTTCTATTGAAGCTCTAAATGACTTTTTGGATGCCCCAAATTGTGACCGTGCTGAGTTTGAAGCCATGGTTGAACAACCCCTGTATCGTGATATACGTCATACATTGTGTGGGTTGACTTATATTGCTATTTGGGATAGAGTGGGACACGGGTCGTCACTTGACACTTCACTATGGACACCATAACTTAGAGTCTAGGATTTGGTTGAAGATTATATGTAATACTTTACTTATGGAGAAACACATAACCGATATTACATGGGATGGAGTGGTGCTCATATATCGGTTAATGAAGGGCTATGTGGGGGCTATTTTAAGGAAGAATATGCTAAAATTTAGGACCAACAAGCGATGGTGTTTCTGTTATTGCAGCATCATCACTAGGTATCTAAGAGCATTATTATTGAGGAGGAAGTTCATGATGTCTTCCCTCCCGTGCCCCCCATCTGGTATTTCCACCCAGTTGATTCCATGCGCACCAAAGCGCATGATCCCTCCCACAAGACTATTTTGACTGTTATCAATAGGCAAACTCGTGATGGTAGTTGTATGGGGCGCATGTTTGCATAGAGGAATTGCAGTTGTGCATAGGTGGTCGCCCTGTGACTAAGGAGGAGATGGACACACTAGTTGACCCGTTGACAGATAGTGTGATGCACATGTGCAGAATGGGTCCGGCGTTCCAAAAACCCATCGATAATGATGACACTGATGAGGATGATGGCTTGCGGAGGATAAGTTTGAGGCCATTGATACCGGAGATGATGCTTCGAACGCATCATAGAGGCCGACGGGTAGTTCTCTTTTACCTTTGCCCTTCATTTTACTTTTGAACACTGGGGACAGTGTATTGTTTAAGTGTGGGGTGGAAGTTGAACTTCATTGTATATAGTTTATTGCTTTATCGAGTCTTTTTGATTTTTAGTAGGGTTCCTTACATTTTGTTATAAGTTCTTTTCCCGAGGACAGCCCCTTTGAACCATTCAGGTCTAGTTTATTACTTTATCGAGTCTTAGAGTCGTCTAGAAATGACGTTTCCCAAGGATAGATGGATGATGATCATCTTAAGGGTAAATTAGTCATTAAGAGTAAAAGTATGAAACCCATATCTTTGGCACTTTGAAACCTTGTATGAATGGTTGGGTAGACGTCATGGGTGACGGAACTTTGTGTGCATCAGTGAGATATTAACCATGAAAACAAGCATAATCTCTTTGTGTTGACTCTAAGTGAAAATAAAGAAAATGGGCTTAATTGTGTGGACACACCGTAATGCATTATATGTGAACATGCTATAAGTTGAGCCCTTATGTGTGAAGTGATGCTATGTGTGAGAATATTTGTTAGTCTTGCATTGAATAACATCTAGAACTTGCCCCATGTGTGCTTAATGAATAACTTGTGTGAATTGTGGAATGTGATTGAGGTGTGTCTTTGAATAGCCAAGTTTGAATGTCCTTTGTATGCTTCCAAATAAAACATCCCTAGTGTAGCCTTTGAGCCTTGTAACATTACTTTGTTCTAAACCACTTAATGTAGACAAATACCTTTCTTGATACCATTTGTTTGATCCAAAATAAATCTCTAAGGAACTATGTTGAGTTGAAAAATGACAACTTTGGTTGAAATAAATAGGGTGGTAGTAGTTTGTGGAGAATAAAAGAAAAGAAAAGGTACACAAATGAGACCCAAAATGCTTTAAAAAAAGATAAAAATAAAGATGGATGTACAAAAAGGGATGTTCAAAAAGAAGGGTCTCAAGTACAAACTGAAGTAAAGTGGAAAACATGTAATAGGGAAAGAAAAAGTTGAAAATGTTAGTAAGGAAAAACAACACATGTGCATTAGGGAGAATGAGTCACTAAAGTTTACCCAAATACATCCTTCCTTACCCAGAGCTAACATTACAACCGAATGAAATTCGTCTTGATTCCATCTAAACATTTTGTGAAAACTAGAAGTACACTAAGGGCAAGCTTATGGCATGTTAGGACATTGTAGAACTTCAATTGGGAGTGAGAGAGCGTGTTATAAAAAATGGTCTTATACTATAATGAATCATTGATTGTTGGTGGTAAAATAAAGTTTACACTTATATTGGTGAGGGCATTAACGAAACATTTTTGGTGCTTAATCTTGTGGTATGTCTGTATGATGTTACATTAGCCTACAATTATTTGAGAGAAGTCAGGCATCGAGGTTGTGAATTGTTTGAGTGGTAGACTGTAAGGAATAGTTGAAAGTGCATAAAGTGTGTCACAAAGTCATGATTAAATATATTTGTCGATTGTGAAGTTAGGTAAGAGTCCAAAGGGTTAAGAGCATATATGATAACATAGAGTTGTTCCAGGACTAACAAATGTTTAAGTGCGGGGTGATGATTTTGAGCATATATATATGCCCAATTACGACAAATTACTCATCTTTAACGTTAGTTTAGGACATTATCTAACCTCACTAGCTTGTTTTAGCTCAAGATTGCAATGATTGCACATTAATATACATGATTAGTGACTTTTCAAGTTACTAAGGGAAATGTTCGAGTGTTGGAAGGAAAAAAAGTTAAAGGCGAAAAGACGCTGCTTGACAAGATACTGGCGCACCTAGCGTATCAAGGGTGCGACGCGCCAAGCCATTTGACTACAGATTATTTAAGGCAAACTGGCAGCGCGGCTCGCAGCTTTGCGCGAGTTGTGGAAAGAAAGCTGATTTTAAAAGGACTCCTAATTGAAGTTGAATTCGACTTTATTTCTTATTTACTATAAATAGACCCTTAGGACCTCATTGTTAGGATTCAACTTTTTATTAGTATGCAACATCAAGAATCCAAGTTTGCAATAGGTTTTAATCTTCTAACTCTTTTTATTTTTTGGAAATCGCATAAACAATTGTCTTTTGTGGTCTTTGAATATTATGAGTAGCTAATCGCCCTAGTTCGAGGGTTTCCGCTACAAATTAAATGTTGAATATTATTTGATTTTTGAATTAATTCTGGTTGTCAACAGAAGTTACTTCTAATTCTTGTTTTAGTATTTCGTGTTTGATCACCATGAGATTAATCTATTGTATAATTTAAAATCTAGAGGGGAGTGGTTAGATAGACCAAAGAATCTACAGAGCTCGATCGACCCATTAGATTGAGGTTATATGGGTTCAGGAGTGACGCCCGAACAAACAGCTTGCTTGGTTACGAAATAGGATGAAATATAAATTCTCGCCAATTAGCTTACTTATCCCCGCTTAATGATGTAGTTAAGTATCTAATTGGAGTAGGCGACAAGAGGTGTATAACCAGACTCATATAATTAACCCTATAAACAGTAACTTGATAACCAAAATTAGTTCTAAGTCAATACTATGATATATGAGATTCAACGTAAATTGCAGCATTGGAATTTGTCTTTTTCTTGCTTGATACATCATCTTTAAGTCGTTAAAATCTTCTTACTTTTATTCAGTGTTAAGGTAGTGATAGTTCACAATCAATCATCAATTCTTGAAATAGTTACTTTTATTTTCAGTTGTGGAATTAAGTTTGAAAATAAGTTGATCATAAGTCCATTGGGAATGATAACTCGTTCTAAAAAGAACTTATATTACTCTTGGAGAAATAATTCTAGGAGAGAAACCCATACCTATGTAGAACTTAATCTACGAATTGCATGAAACCTTGAATAAAACCTTGAAATCACCTAAGAGAATCAATGGAACTTTTTGTCTTTCTTTCGACGCTTGCTTACTATTTAGCGTTGTGTATTACCTAGTATTTTAAACGTGATTCTAAGCCTTAGGAACTGATTTTTACTCATTAAACTTAGGATAATTAATTTAATTAAATAAATAAATTAGTTAATTACTAAAAAGCCCCTCCTAGATTGACTAGAGATAGTAAAAACATAATACTTAATCAATCAAAAAAAAATTCCTAAGGATTACATTTTCATCATTTAATTATTAATCAAATTTCTAATTTAATTAATAAGGTACCTAGGGTAATTACTA
>JAWZUQ010000020.1:550956-584638 GCA_034621305.1 Solanum pimpinellifolium
GTGTGGCATGTTATCACCGCCCTTGGACAGCACACACGGTCGAATGATGTCAGGCATGGCATGACATCACCGCCCTTGGACTGCACGCAACGGTCGGACGACGTCGGGCGTGGCATGACATCACCCCTTGGACAGCACAAACGGTCGGGCAACGTCAGGCGTGGAATGATATCACCGCCCTTGGACAGCACACACACGGGTGAACGATGTCGGGCGTGGCAAGACATCACCTCTCTTGGACGCACGCCGGTGGGACGACATCGGGCGTGGCATGACATCACCGCCCTTGGACAGCACACACGTTCGGCAAACTTAGGGTGTGGCATGACATCACCTCCCTGGACAACACACAAGGTCGGCAACACAGGCGTGCAAGCCATCATTGCCCATGGTTGGCACATACAGTCGGACGACATCGGCCGTGGCATGAATCACCGCCCTAGGACAGCACACACTGTCGAACAACGTCGGGCGTGGCATGCCATCATCGCCTTTGGGCATCACACACGATCGAACCACGTGGGCATGACATGCCATCACCGCCTTTGGACAGCAGACACAGTCTGACTATGTGGGGCGTGGCATGACATCAATGCGTTTGGACAACAAACACGGTCGAATGACGTCGGGCTTGGCATGCCATCATCGCCTTAAGGAAGCACACACAGTCAAACGCACGTCGGTCGTGGATTGAAATCACCGCCTTGGACTGCATGCACAGGTTGGACGACATCGGGCGTGGCATGACATCACCTTCCTTGGACAGCACAACGGTCGGAACGTCGGGCGTGGCATGACATCACCGCCCTAGGACAGCACACACGGTCAGACTACGTGGGCGTGGCATGAATCACCGCCTTTGGACAGCACACACGGCCGACTGACGTCGGGCGTGACGTGCCATCACCGCCTTTGGACAAACACACACGGTCGGACTACGTCGGGCATGGCATGACATCACCACCTTGGACACCACACACTGTCGAACAACGTCGGGTGTGGCATACCATCATCGCCTTTGGGCAGCACACACGGTCGAACGACGTCGGGGGGCATGACATCATACCCATGGACGCAAACACGATCGGACGACGTCGGGTGTGACATGCCACCACCGCCTTTGGAAAGCACACATTGTCCAATGATGTCGGGTTTGGCTGACATTACCCTCCTTGGACTGCACGCACGGTTGGATGAATGTCAGGCGTGGCATAACATCAACATCATTGGACAGCACACACGGTCGGCAACGTCGGGCATGGCATGACATCACCGCCCTTGGACAACACACACGGTCGGCAACATCGAGCATGTCATGACATCCCGCCCTTGGACAGTACACACGGTCGGATGACGTCGGAGCTGGCATCACTCACCGCCCTTGGGCAGCACACACGGTCGAACTACGTCGAGCGTGGCATAACATCACCGCCTTTGGATAGCACACACGGTGAACGACATCAGGCGTGGCATGCCATCATAGCCCTGGTACGGCAAACACGGACGAACACGTCAGGCGTTAACATGCCATCACTGCCTTTAAACAGCACACACAGTTGAACGACGTTGGGCGTGGCTGACATCACCGCCCTTCGACTGCCCGCACGCTCTGACGACGTCGGGCGTGGCATGACATCACCGCCGTTGGACAGCACACAGGATCGGCAACGTCGGGCGTGGCATGACATCACCGACCTTGGACTGCACACACGGTCAAACGACGTCGAGCGTGGCATTCCATCATCGCCTTTGGGAAGCAACATAGTCAAACGACGTTGCGCGTGGCACGACATCACCGCCTTTGGACAGCACACTCGGTCGAACGACATCGGGTTGGCATGATATCATCGCCGTGGGAAGCACACACTGTCGAACGACGTCGGACGCGGCTTCACATCACCGCCCTTGGACAGCACACACGGTCGAATGACGTCGGCGCATGGTGTGACATCACCGCCCTTGGGCAACACATACACGGTCAGAACTACTTCGGGTGTGGCATGACATCACCGCCTTTGGACAGCTCAGCCGGTCGAACGACGTCAGGCGTGGCAATCCATCATCGCCAATGGGCAGCACACACGGTCAAACGACGTTGGGCGTGGCATGACATCACCGCTTTTGGACAGCACAAACGGTCGAACGACGTCGTGTGTGACATGCCATCATTGCCTTTGGACAACACACTCGGTAAAACGACATCGGGTGTGGCATGCCATCATCACCGTGGGCAGCACACACGGTCGAACGACGTTGGGTGTGTCATGACATCACCTCCTTGACAGCACACACGGTCGAACGACGTTGGGCGTGTAATGACATCAACGCCCTGGGACAACACACACGGTCGGCAATGTCGGGCGTGGCATGACATCACCGCCCTTGGACAACACACACGGTCGGCAACGTCGGTCGTGGCATGCCATCACCGCCCTTGGACATCACACACGGTCAGACGACATCGGGCGTGGCATGACATCACCACCCTTGGACTGCACGCACGGTCGGACGACGTTGGGCGTGACATGACATCACGCCCTTGGACAGCACATACGGTCAAATGAGTTAGGCGTGGCACGACATCACCGCTTTGGACAGCACACACGATCGAACAACGTAGGCGTGACATGCCTTACCGCTTTGGACAGCACACACGTTTAACAACGTCGGGCATGGATTGAATTCACCGCCCTTGGACTACACGCACGGTCGTACGACGTTGGGCGTGGCATGACATCAACGCCCTTGGACAGCACACACGGTCAGCAACGTCGGGCGTGGCATGACATCACGCCCTTGGACAACACACACGAACGGCAACGTCGGGCTTGGCATGACATCACTGCCCTTGGACAGCACACACGGTCAAACAACGTCGGGCGTGGCATGATATCACCGCCCTTGGACAGCATACATTTTGAACGACATCAGGCGTGGCATGATATCACCGCCCGTGGACAACATACATTTTTGAACGACGTCAGGCGTGGCATGTCATCATCGCCTTTGGGCAGCACAAATGGTCAAACGACGTCGGGCGTGGTAAGACATCACCGCCCTTGTACAGCACACACGGCCGAACGAAGTCGAGCGTGGCATGACATCACCACCTTTGGACTGCACGCACGGTCGAACGCTGTCGGCGTGGCATGACATAACCGCACTAGGAAAGCACACACGGTCGGCAACATCGGGTGTGACATGACATCACCGCCCTTGGACATCACACACGGTCGGAAACGTCGGGCATGGCATGCCATCACCACCCTTGGACAGCACATACAGTCGGACGACGTCGGGCGTGGCATGACATCACCGCCCTTGTACAGCACACACGGCCGAACGACGTCGAGCGTGGCATGACATCACCGCCTTTGGACTGCACGCACGGTTGAACGACGTCGGGCATGGCATGACATCACCCGCTAGGACAGCACACACGGTCGGCATCATCGGGCGTGGCATGACATCACCGCCCTTGGACATCACACACGGTCGAACGACGTCGGGCGTGGCATGCCATCACCGCCCTTGGACAAACATACAGTCGGACGACGTCGGGTGTGGCATGACATCACCGCCCTTGGACAGCACACACGGTCGAATGACGTCGGAGGTGGCATCCCATCATCGCCTTTGGGCTGCATTCACGGTCAAACGACGTCGAGTGTGGCATGACATCACCACCCTGGCCAGCACACATGGTCGGAACGACATCAGGCGTGGCATGGCATATCGCCTTTGGGCAGCACGAACAATCAAACGACGTCGGGTGTGGCATGACATCACCGCCTTTGTACAGCAAACACGATCGAACGACGTCGAGTGTGGCATCACATCACCCCACTTGGACTGCACGCACGGTCGAATGACGTCGGGCGTGGCATGACATTACCGCACTTGTATAGCGCACATAATCGGCAACATCGGACGTGGCATGACATCACCTCCCTTGGACATCACACATGGTCGGCAACGTCGGGCGTGGCATGCCATCATCGCCCTTGGACAGCACACACAGTCAGACGACGTCGGGCGTGGCATGACATCAATGCTTGGACAGCACACACGGTTGAATGACGTCGGGCGTGGCATGCCATCATCGCCTTTGGGCAGCACACACAGTCAAACGACATTATGCGTGGCATGGCATCATCGCCTTGGACAGCACACACGGTCATATGAAGTCGGGCGTGACATGCCATCACTGCCTTGGACAGCACACACGGTTGGACTAGGTCGGGCATGACATCACCTCCCCTTGGACTGCACACATGGTCGGACGACGTCAAGCGTGGCAAGTTATCACCGCCCTTGGACAGCATACACGGTCGAATGACGTCGGGCGTGGCATGACATCACCGCCTTTTGATTGCACACACGATAAGACGACGTCGGGTTGGCATGACATCACCTCCCTTGGACAGCACACATGGTCGGCAACGTCAGGCATGGCATGACATCATCGCCCTTGGACAGCACAGACGGACGGGAACGTCGGGCATGGCATGCCATCACCGCCCATAGACGCACACATGGTTGGACGACGTCGGGCATGGCATGACATCACGCCCTTGCAAAGTACACACGGTCGGACTACGTTGGGATTGGCATAACATCACCGCCTTGGACAACACACACGGTCGAACAACGTGGGCATGGCATGCCATCATCGCCTTTGGGCAGCACACATGGTCGAACGACGTCGGGTGTGGCATGCCCTTGGATGGCAAACACGGTCGGACGACGTCAGGCGTGACATGCACTCACCGCCTTTGGACAGCACACACGGTCGAACGACTTCGGGCGTGTATTCTATCATTATCTTTGGGAAGCACACACGGTCGAACGACGTCGGGCGTGGCATGCCATCATAGCCCTTGGACGGCAAACACGATCGGACGACGTCAGGCATGACATGCCATCACCGCCTTTGGATAGCACACACGGTCAAACGATGTCGGGTGTGTCTTACATCACCGCCCTTGGACTGCACGCATGGTCGGACGACGTCAGGCGTGGTATGATATCACCGCCCTTGAACAGCACACACGGTGAATGACGTCGGGTGAGGCATGCCATCATCGCCTTTGGGCAGCACACACGGTCGGACTACGATGGGCATGGCATGCCATCATCTCCTTTGGGCAGCAAACACGGTCGAACGACATCGGGTGTGGCATGCCCTTTGAGGAAAACACGGTCAGACGATGTCAGGCGTGACATGCCATCACCGCCTTTGGACAGCACACACGGTCGAACGACGTGGGCATGGCATGCCATCATCGCCATTGGGCAGCACACACGGTCGAACGACGTCGGGTGTGGCATGCCCTTGGACGGCAAACACGGTCGGACGACGTCAGGCATGACATGCAATCACCGCCTTTGGACAGCACACACGGTCGAATGACTTCAGGCGTGGCATTCCATCATTGCCTTGCGCAGCACACACGGTCAAACGACGTCGGGCGTGGCATGCCATCATAGCCTTTGGACAGCTCACTCGGTCGAACGACATCGGGTGTGGCATGATATCATCGCCGTTGGGCAGCACACACGGTCGAAGGACATCAGGCGTGGCATGACATCACCTCCCTTGGACTGCACAAACGGTCGGACGAAGTCAGGTGTGGCATGACATCACCACCCTTGGACAGCACACACGGTTGAATGACGTCGGGCGTGGCATGAAATCACCACCCTTGGAATGCACGCAGGTCGGACGACGTCGGCGTGGCATGACATCACCGCCCTTGGACAGCACACACGGTCGGCAACGTCGGGCGTGGCATGACATCACCTCCCGGACAGCACACACGGTAGGCAATGTCAGGCGTGGCATGCATCACCGCCCTTGGACAGCACACACGGTCGAACGACGTCGGGCGTGGCATAATATCACCTTATTTGAACAACACACAAGGTCGAACATGTGGGCGTGGCACGACATCACCGCCTTTGGACAGCACACACGATCGAACGACGTCGGGCGTGACATGACATCACCGCCTTGGTCATCACACTCGATCGAACGACATTGGGTGTGGCATAATATCATCGCCGTTGGGCAGCACACACGGCTGAACGACATCGGGCGTGGCATGACATCACCTCCCTTGGACTGCACACACTGTCGGACGACGTCGGGCGTGGCTTGACATCACCGCCCTTGGACAGCACACACGGTCGAATGACGTCGGGCATGGCATGACATCACTGCCCTTGGGCAACACATACTGTCGGACTACTTCAGCCGTAGCATGACATCACCGCCTTTGGACAGCTCACACGGTCGAACGACGTCGGGCGTGGCAATCCATCATCGCCAATGGGCAGCACGCACGGCCGTGGCATGACATCACCGCCTTTGGACAAACACATGTTTAACAACGTCGGGCGTGGATTAAAATCACCGCCCTTGGATTGCATGCACGGTCGGACGACGTTGGGCGTGGCATGACATCACCGCCCTTGGACAGCACACACAGTCGGCAACGTCGGGCGTGGCATGACATACCGCGCTTAGACAACACACAGATCGGCAACGTCGGGCTTGGCATGATATCACTGCCTTGGACAGCACACACGGTCGGACGACGTCGGGCGTGGCATAACATCACCGCCTTTGGACAGCACACACGGCCGAACGATGTTGGGCGTGGCATGCCATCATCGCCTTTTGGCAGCACAAACGATCGAACAACGTCGGGCGTGGCATTCTATCATAGCCCTTAGACGGCAAACACGGTCGGACGACGTCAGGCGCTACATGCCATCACCGCCTTTGGACAGCACTTACGGTCGAACGACGTCGGGCGTGGTATGACATCACCGCCCTTAGACGGAACACCACGGTCGAATGACGTCGGGCGGTTCATGCCATCATTGCCTTTGGGAAGCACACACAGTCGAACGACGTAGGCGTGGCATGACATCAACGCCTTGAACAACACTTATGGTCAAAAACGTCGGGCGTGACATGTTATCACCGCCTTTGGACAGCACACACGATCGAAAAACATCGGGTGTGGCTCTACATCACGCCCTTGGACACACGCACGATCGGACAACGTTGGGCGTGGTATGACATCACCGCCCTTAGACAACACACACAGTCGAATGACGTCGGGCGTGGCATGCCATCATCGCCTTTGGGAAGCACACACAGTCGAACGACGTTGGCGTGGCATGACATCAACGCCTTTGGACAGCACTTACGGTCAAACGACGTCGGGTGGACATGCCATCACTGCCTTTGGACAGCACACACGGTCGTACAACATCGGGTGTGGCTTTACATCACCGCCTAGGACTGCATGCACTGTCAGAAGACGTCGGGCGTGGTATGACCTTACCGCCCTAGGACAGCACACACGGTCGGCAACGTCATGCGTGGCATGACATCACCGCCCTTGGACTGCACGCACGGTAGGACGACATCGGGCGTGGCATGACATGAACGCCCTTGGACAGCACACACGGTCGGCAACGTCGGGCGTGATATGCCATCACCGACATGATAACACAAACGGTCGGCAACGTCGGGCATGGCATGACAGCACGCCCTTAGACGGACACACGGTCGAACGACGCCGGGAGTGTCATGAAATCACCGCCCTTGGCAGCACTCACGGTCGGACTAGAAGGGCGTGGCATAACATCACCGCCTTTGCACAGCATATACGTTCGATTGTTGTCGGGCGGGGCATGCCATCATAGCCCTTGGACGGCAAACACTGTCTAACGATGTCAGGCGTGACATGCCATCACCCCCTTGGACAGCACACATGGTCGAACGACGTCGGGCGTGGCTTGACATCACAGCCCTTGGACAGCACGCACGGTCGAAACGTCATGCGTGGCATGACATCACCGCCCTTGGACAGCACACACGGTCGGCAACATCAGGCGTGGCATGTCATCACCGCCTTTGGACAGCATAGACGGTCAGACAACGTCGGGCGTGGCATGCCATCACCGCCCTTGGACAGCACATACAGTCGGACGACGTCGGGCGTGGCATGACATCACCGCCCTTGTACAGCACACACGGCCGAACGACGTCGAGCGTGGCATGACATCACCGCCTTTGGACTGCACGCACGGTTGAACGACGTCGGGCATGGCATGACATCACCGCACTAGGACAGCACACACGGTCGGCAACATCGGGCGTGGCATGACATCACCGCCCTTGGACATCACACACGGTCGAACGACGTCGGGCGTGGCATGCCATCACCGCCCTTGGACAGCACATACAGTCGGACGACGTCGGGCGTGGCATGACATCACCGCCCTTGGACAGCACACACGGTCGAACGACGTCGGAGGTGGCATGCCATCATCGCCTTTGGGCAGCATTCACGGTCAAACGACGTCGGGCGTGGCATGACATCACCGCCCTTGGCCAGCACACATGGTCGAACGACGTCGGGCGTGGCATGGCATCATCGCCTTTGGGCAGCACAAACAGTCAAACGACGTCGGGTGTGGCATGACATCACCGCCTTTGTACAGCAAACACGGTCGAACGACGTCGAGTGTGGCATGACATCACCCCCCTTGGACTGCACGCACGGTCGAATGACGTCGGGCGTGGCATGACATCACCGCACTTGTATAGCGCACACGGTCGGCAACATCGGGCGTGGCATGACATCACCGCCCTTGGACATCACACACGGTCGGCAATGTCGGGCGTGGCATGCCATCACCGCCCTTGGACAGCACACACAGTCAGACGACGTCGGGCGTGGCATGACATCACTGCCCTTGGACAGCACACACGGTTGAATGACGTCGGCCGTTGCATGCCATCATCGCCTTTGGGCAGCACACACAGTCGAACGACATTATGCGTGGCATGACATCATCGCCTTTGGACAACACACACGGTCATATGATGTCGGGCGTGACATGCCATCACTGCCTTTGGACAGCACACACGGTCGGACTAGGTCGGCAACGTCGGGCGTGGCATGACATCACTGCCCTTGGACATTCACACATGGCCAAACGACGTTGGGCGTGGCACGATATCACCGCCTTGGGCAGCACACACGGTCGAACGATATTGGGCGTGACATGCCATCACTGCCATTGGACAGCACACTCGGTCGAACGACATCGGGCGTGGCATGAAATCACCGCCCTTGGAAAGCACACACGGTCGGTAACGTCGGGCGTGGCATGACATCACCGCCCTTGGACAGCACAGACAGTCGGCAACGTCGGGTATGGTATGCTATCACTGCCCTTGGACAGCACACACGGTCGGACGACGTCCGGCGTGGCATGATATCACCTCCCTTGAACAGTACACATGGTCGGACTACGTCGGGTGTGGCATACATCACCGCCTATGGACAACACGCACGGTCGAACGAACGTTGGGCATGGCATGCCATCATCGCCTTTGGGAGCACACACGGTCGAACGACGTCGGGCGTGGCATGCCATCATAGCCGTTGGACGGCAAACACGTCGGACGACGTCAGGCATGACATGCCATCGCCGCCTTTGGACAGCACACACGGTCGAACGATGTCGAGTGTGGCTTTACATCATCGCCCTTGGACTGCACGCACGGTCGGACGACGTCGGGCGTGGTATGACATCACCGCCCTTGGACAACACACACTAGTCGAATGACGTCGGGCGAGGCATGCCATCATTGCCTTTGGACAGCACACACGGTCGAACTACGTCGGGCGTGGCATGACATCACCGCCCTTGGACAGCACACACGGTCGGACGACATCGGTCGTGGAATGACATCACCGCCCTTGGCAGCACACACGGTCAGACTACGTCGGGCGTGGCATGACATCATCGCCTTTGGACAGCACACACTGTCGAACGACGTCGGGCGTGGCATTCCATCATCGCCTTTGGGCAGCACACACGGTCGAACGACGTCGGGCGTGACATGTCATCACAGCCTTTGGAAAGAACACTCGGTCGAACGACGTGGGTGTAGCATGATATCATCGCTGTAGGGCAGCACACATGGTCGAACGACATCGGGCGTGGCATGCATCACCTCCCTTGGACTGCACACACGTTTGGACGACGTCAAGCGTGGCAAGTTATCACTGCCCTTGGACAGCACACACGGTCGAATGACGTCGGGCGTGGCATGACATCACCTCCCTTGAACTGCACGCACGATAAAACAAAGTCGGGCTTTGCATGACATCACCCCTCGGATAGCAAACACGGTCAGCAACGTCGGGCGTGGCATGACATCATCGCCCTTGGACAGCACAGACGGACGGGAACGTCGGGCGTGGCATGCCATCACCGCCCATAGACAGCACACACGGTCGGATGACGTCGGGTGTGGCATGACATGCCCTTGCAAAGTACACACGGTCGGACTACGTCGGGACTGTCATAACATCACCGCCTTTGGAAAACACACACGGTCGAAACGACGTTGATCATGGCATGCCATCATCGCCTTTGGGCAGTACACACGGTCGAACGACATCGCATGTGGCATGCCCTTGGACGGCAAACACGGTCGGATGACGTCAGGCGTGACATGTCATCACCGCCTTTGGACAGCACACACGGTTGAACGACTTCGGGCGTGGCATTCCATCATTGCCTTTGGGCACCACACACGGTCGACAACGTCGGGTGTGGCATGCCATCATAGCCCTTGGACGGCAAACACGGTCGGACGACGTCAGCGTGACATGCCATCACCGCCTTTGGACAGCACACACGGTCGAACGATGTCGCGTGTGTCTTTACATCACCGCCCTTGGACTGCACGCATGGTCGGACGACGTCAGGCGTGGTATGACATCACCGCCCTTGGACAGCACACACGATCGAATGACGTCGGGCGAGCATGCATCATCGCCTTTGGGCAGCACACACGGTCGGACTACGTTGGACATGGCATGCCATCCTCCTTTGGGCAGCACACACGGTCGAACGACGTCGGGTGTGGCATGCCCTTGGACGGCAAACACGGTCGGACGACGTCAGGCGTGACATGCCATCACCGCCTTTGGACAGCACACACGGTCAAACGACGTTGGGTATGGCATACATCAACGCCTTGGCAGCACACACGGTCGAACGACGTCGGGTGTGGCATGCACTTGGACGACAAACATGGTCAGACGACGTCAGGCGTGACATGCCATCACCGCCTTTGGACAGCACACACGGTCGAACGTCTTCGAGCGTGGCATTCCATCATTGCCTTTGGGCAGCACACACGGTCAAACGACGTCGGGCGTGGCATGCCATCATAGCCCTTGGTCAGCACACACGGTCGAACGACGTCGGGCGTGGCATGATATCATCGCCGTTGGGCAGCACACACGGTCGAAGGACATCGGGCGTGGCATGACATCACCCCCTTGGACTGCACACAACGGACGGACGACGTCGGGTGTGGCATGACATCACCACCCTTGGACAGCACACACGATCGAATGACGTCGGGCGTTGCATGACGTCACCACCCTTGGAATGCACGACATTCGGACGACGTCGGGCGTGGCATGACATCACCGCCCTTGGACAGCACACACAGTCGGCAACGTCGGGCGTGGCATGACAACTTGGACAGCACAATAGTGCAACGTCGGGCGTGGCATGACATCACCTCCCTTGGACAGCACACACGGTCGGCAATGTCAGGCGTGGCATGCATCACCGCCCTTGGACAGCACACACGGTCGAACGACGTCGGGCGTGGCATAATTCACCTCCTTTGAACAGCACACAAGGTCGGACGATTTTGGGCGTGGCACGACATCACCGCCTTTGGACAGCACACACGATCGAACGACGTCGGGCGTGACATGCCATCACCGCCTTTGGATATCACACTCGGTCGAACGACATTGGGTGTGGCATAATATCATCGCCGTTGGGCAGCTCACACGGCTGAACGACATCGGGCGTGGCATGACATCACCTCCCTTGGACTGCACACACTGTCGGACGACGTCGGGTGTTGCTTGACATCACCGCCCTTGGACAGCACACACGATCGAATGACGTCGGGCGTGGCATGACATCACCGCCCTTGGGCAACACATACGGTCGGACTACTTCGGGCGTGGCATGACATCACCGCCTTTGGACAGCTCACACGGTCGAACGACGTCGGGCGTGGAAATCCATTATCGCCATGGGCAGCACACACGGTCAAACGACGTCGGGCGTGGCATGACATCACCGCCTTTGGACAGCACACACGGTCAAACGACGTTGGGCGTGACACGACATCACCGCCTTTGGACAGCACACACGGTCGAACGACGTCTGGCATGACATGCTGTTACCGCCTTTGGACAGCACACATGTTTAACAACGTCGTGCGTGGATTGAAATCACCGCCCTTGGATTGCACGCACGGTCTGACGACGTTGGGTGTGGCATGACATCACCGCCCTTTGACAACACACACGATCGGCAACGTCGGGCTTGGCATGATATCACTGCCCTTGGACAGCACACACGGTCGGAATGACGTCGGGCGTGGCATAACTTCACCGCCTTTGGACAGCACACACGGTCGAACGATGTTGGGCGTGGCATGCCATCATCGCCTTTTGGCAGCACAAACGGTCGAACGACGTCGGGCGTGGCATGCCATCATAGCCCTTGGACGGCAAACACGGTCGGACGACGTCAGGCGTTACATGCCATCACCGCCTTTGGAAAGCACTTACGGTTGAACGACATCGGTGTGGTATGACATCATCGCCCTTAGGACGGCTCATACGGTCGAATGACGTCGGGCGGTTGATGCCATCATCGCCTTTGGGAAGCACACACGGTCGAACGACGTTGGGCGTGGCATGACATCAACGCCGTTGAACAGCACTTATGGTCAAACGACGTCAGGCGTGACATGCTATCACTGCCTTTGGACAGCACACATGGTCGAAAAACGTCGGGTGTGGCTCTACATCACCGCCTTTGGACTACACGCACGATCGGACAACGTTGGGCGTGGTATGACATCACCGGCATTAGACAGCACACACAATCGAATGACGTCAGGCGTGGCATGATATCATCGCCTTGGGAAGCACACACGGTCAAACGACGTTAGGTGGGCGTGACATCAACGCCTTTGGACAGCACTTACGGTCAAAAGACGTTAAGTGTGACATGCCATCACTGCCTTTGGACAGCACACAAGGTCGTACAACATCGGGTGTGGCTTTACATCACCTCCCTTGGACAGCACACACGGTCGCAACGTCAGGCATGGCATGACATCACCGCCCTTGGACTGCACGCATGATCGGACGACGTCAGGCGTGGCATGACATGAACGCCCTTGGACAGCACACACGGTCGGCAACGTCGAGCGTGATATGCCATCACCGACTTGGACAACACACACGGTCGGCAACATCGGGCGTGGCATGACAGCACCGCCCTTGGACGGTACACACGGTCGTACGACGTCGGGAGTGTCATGAATCACCGCCCTAGGGCAGCACACACTGTCGGCAATATGTTCGATTGTTGTCGGGCGGGGCATGCCATCATAGCCCTTGGACGGAAAAACGGTCTAACGATGTCAGGCGTTACATGCCATCACCGCCTTTGGACATCACACATGGTCGAACAATGTCGGGCGTGGCTTGACATCACAGCCCTTGGACTGCACGCACGGTCGAACGACGTCATGCGTGGCATGACAACACCGCCCTTGGACAGCTCACACAGTCGGCAACGTCGGGCGTGGCATGCCATCACCGCCCTTGGACAGCACAGACGGTCAGACAACGTCAGGCGTGGCATAACATCACCAACCTTGGACAGCACACACGGTCGAATGACGTCGGGCGTGGCATGACATCACCACCCTTGGAATGCACGCACGATGGACGACATCGAGCGTGGCATGACATCACAGCCCTTGGGCAACACACATGGTCGGCAATGTCGGGCGTGGCATGACATCACCTCCCTTGGACAGCACAGACGGTCGGCAATGTCAGGCGTGGCATGCATCACCGCCTTTGGACAGCACACACGGTCGGACGACGTCGGGCGTGGCATAATATCACCTCCTTTGGACAGCACACAAGGTCGAACGATGTGGCGTGGCACGACATCACTGCCTTCGGACAATACACACGATCGAACTACGTCAGGCGTGACATGCCATCACCGCCTTTGGACTTCACACTTGGTCGAACGACAGGTGGGGGTGTGGCATAATATCATCGCCGTTAGAAAGCACAAACGGCTGAACGACATCGGGCGTGGCATGACATCACCTCCATTGGACTGCACACACTGTCGGACGACGTCGGGCGTGGCTTGACATCACTGCCCTTGGACAGCACACACGGTCGTATGACGTCGGGCGTGGCATGACATCAACGCCCTTGAGCAACACATACGGTCGGACTACTTCGGGCGTGGCATGACATCACCGCCTTTGGACAGCTCACACGGTCGAACGACGTTAGGCGTGGCAATCCATCATCGCCAATGGGCAGCACACACGGTCAAACGACGTTGGGCGTGGCATGACATCACCGCCTTTGGACAGCACACACGGTCGAACGACGTCGGGTGTTACATGCCATCACCGCCTTTGGACAACACACTCGGTAAAATGACATTTGGTGTGGCATGCCATCATCACCGTTGGGAAGCACACACGGTCGAACGACGTTGGTCGTGTCAGGACATCACCTCCCTTGGACAGCACACACGGTCGAACGATGTCCGGCGTGGCATGACATGAACGCCCTTGGACAGCACACACGGTCGAACGACGTCGAGAGTGTCATGAAATCACCGCCCTTGGGTAGCACACACGGTCGGACTACGTCGGGCGTGGCATAACATCACCTCCTTTGGACAGCACATACGTTCGATTGTTATCGGGCGGGGCATGCCATCATAGCCCTTGGACGGCAAACACGGTCTAACGATGTCAGGCGTGACATGCCATCACTGCCTTTGGACAGCACACACGGTCGAACGACGTCGGGCGTGGCTTGACATCACAGCCCTTGGACTGCACGCACGATCGAACGACATCAGGCGTGGCATGACATCACCTCCCTTGGACAGCTCACACGGTCGGCAACGTCGGGCGTGGCATGCCATCACCGCCTTGGACAGCATAGACGGTCAGACAACGTTGGGCGTGGCATGACATCACCGCCCTTGGACAGCATACACGGTCGAATGACGTCGACCGTGGCATGACATCACCGCCCTTGGACAACACAAACGGTCAGCAACGTCGGGTTGATATGCCATCACCGCCCTTGGACAACACACACGGTCGGCAATGTCGGGCGTGGCATGCCATCACCAACCTTAGACAGCAGACACAGTTGGACGACGTCGGGCGTGGCATGACATCATCGCCTTTGGGCAGCACACACGGTCGAACGACGTAGGGCGTGACATGCCATCACCGCCTTTTGACAGCACGCATGGTTGGACGACGTCGGGCGTGGCATGACATCACTGCCCTTGGACAGCACACACGCTCGGCAACGTCGGGCTTGGCATGACATCACCCCCTTGGACAGCACACACGGTCGGTAATGTCGGGCGTGGTATGACATCACCGCCCTTGGACACCACACACGGTCGGCAACGTCGGGCATGGGATGACATCACCGCCATGGGACAACACACACGGTCGGACTACGTCGGGTGTGGCATGGCATCACCGCCTTTGAACAACACAAAGAGTTGAACGACGTCGGATGGGGGATTACATCATCTCCTTTGGGAAGCACACATGGTCGAACAACGTCGGGCGTGGGATGCCATCATCGCCCTTGGATGGCAAACACGGTCGAACGACTTCAGGCGTGACATGCCATCAACGTCTTTGGAAAGCAAACACGGTCGAACGACGTCGGGCGTGGCTTAACATCACCGCCCTTGGACTTCACGCACGGTTGGACGATTCGATCGTGGAATGACATCACTGCCCTTGGACTGCGCACACGGTCGGCAACATCGGGCGTGGCATGCTAAGTATGGAATTCTTCATAAGGTTGCTACTTCGTACCATCCGCAAACAAGTGGTCCAGTGGAGGTATCTAATAGAGAAGTAAAGCAAATCTTGCAGAAGATGGTGAATGCGCAAAGGAAAGATTGGTCTAAGAAATTAGACGACGCATTTTGTGCATATAGGACTGCTTATAAGACACCCATAGGGACTTCTCCCTATTACATCATACTTGGGAAAGCATGTCATCTTCCGGCAGAATTAGAAAACAAATCTTATTGGGAGATTAAGAAGTTGAACTTGGACCCTGAGCTACCCAATAGAAAGAGAGTGGATAATTTGCATGAACTTGAAGAGTTTAAACGTCACGCGTATGAGAATTTCAAGCTGTATAAAGAGAAGACGAAGAGGTGGCATAATAAGCACATAGTATCTCGTACCTTCATTCTGGGAGAGAAGGTACTACTCTTTAACTCTAGACTTAGGTTATTCCCATTAAAACTAAGGAAGAAATGGAGTGGACCTTTTGAAGTGGTAACAATGACACCACACGGGGCTGTGGAACTAAAAGGAGAGATTGCACCTACGTTCTTGGTGAATGGGCAAACAGTGAAACACTACTTTGGTGTTGATTCAGATCATGATTGGGAGGCTCTTGAGATAAATGATGAATTATCTAATTTGTGTTGTGTTGTGATGTTAAACCAAGCGCTACTTGGGAGGCAACCCATGAAGTCGATGTAATAGGTAGTAGTTAGGCTTAATTTGGTAAATTTAGCTTAATTTCTTATGCATAGACTTTTTAAATTTTCTTATTTGTTAGTTAAAATAGGTCCTTCTATATAATTAAGAAAAATATTCAAAAATATGAGTCGTGTCACGACCAAAACTAAGGCACTAGGTGGGAGGCAACCCATCATTGTTATGTCACGTTGTTCGATTGATGTGTAGGAAAAAGGAGAAGGAGGTACACAAAATTAGAGGAATTATGTTGAGGAATACAGTGTGGGCAAAAAATCTAACATGTCATGCCAAGGGATTAGTTTAGAGATGATTTTTAGCACATTAGCAACGTAGCACGCCCCAAACGCATCACAAAGAAAGCAGAACGCCAATGGCAGGCGCGTCGCGTCAGAACCCTTTTAACTGAGGCCTGTTTGTGGCGAACGGCAGGCGCACTGCGCGAGGCCCCTTTTAACCGAGGCACGTTTGTAGTGCATTGCATGCGCGCCACACCAGGCTCCTTTTGACTGAGGCTTGTTTGTTTTGCACTATCAGCGTGTCGTGCCAAAGGCTCAGGCGCACTGCTGGTGTGCTGCACCAGGCCCTTTTCGACTGGGTCTTGTTTGGAGCACACGGCTGGAGTTCCACGTGAGTAATTTCCAGGAGCAAATCTAGCGTGCTGCCTCCGATCTACAAAAAAAGAAAATTCTGAAAAGTTAATTTTTATCCGTGGGACCCACAAAATATCCCAACCTTCCCACCGTCCCACCTACATATTAAAATTCTCCAATTCCCAAAATTACCCCTCTATAACCGTTCCACCCCCCCCCATCATTCACTTAATTTTCCTCAAACATCTTTCTTCTCCTTTTTTATTTCTTTCCCCCATCTTCTCTCCCACACAAATGAAATTACTCCATTTTTCTTGCCAAAACATTCTATTTTTTTCTACAATCTACCACCACAACCACCCCAATCCACCAAATCTCACAAACCAAACAAGAAACCCAACCGGAAACCCCTCCATTTTTTCCAAATTTTCCTCTTTCTTTGCTTTTCCTAGTTCTTCCTTTTCTTGGTTTTGTGATGGCTTCAAAAGGTAAAAAGGTAGCTAGTGGTTGGGAATAAAAAGGACTAGGAAAGGGGTGGTTGCCCGAAGTTCAAGTCGTGAAGACCCTAATTTGCCACCCCTCAAGTTTGGCAGCAAATGGTTATGCATTATGTCACATATTGGTACAAGGACCAAAAAAAATCCAAGTACCTCGGCGATGAGTACGTGGAGGAAGATAAATTACGCCGTGAATTTCCCAACATTCACGCCAAAATCACTGCGTTGGGACTTTAATTTGCTTTTGTAAATCAAGGTGAGTGTAATTTGAGTTTGGTATGTGAATTTTATGCTAATTGGAATACTCGTCGGGTTGAGATAAACAGTGGGTATGTTAGAAATAGTGGGGTGCATTTTTCTATTGAAGCTCTAAATGACTTTTTGGATGCCCCAAATTGTGACCGTGCTGAGTTTGTAGCCATGGTTGAACAACCCCTGTATCGTGATATACGTCATACATTGTGTGGGTTGACTTATATTGCTATTGGGATATAGTGGGACACGGGTCGTCACTTGACACTTCACTATGGACACCATAACTTAGAGTCTAGGATTTGGTTGAAGATTATATGTAATACTTTACTTATGGAGAAACACATACGATATTACATGGGATGGAGTGGTGCTCATATATCGGTTAATGAAGGGCTATGTGGGGGCTATTTTAAGGAAGAATATGCTAAAATTTAGGACCAACAAGCGATGGTGTTTCTGTTATTGCAGCATCATCACTAGGTATCTAAGAGCATTATTATTGAGGAGGAAGTTCATGATGTCTTCCCTCCCCGTGCCCCCCATCTGGTATTTCCACCCAGTTGATTCCATGCGCACCAAAGCGCATGATCCCTCCCACAAGACTATTTTGACTGTTATCAATAGGCAAACTCGTGATGGTAGTTGTATGGGGCGCATGTTTTGCATAGAGGAATTGCAGTTGTGCATAGGTGGTCGCCCTGTGACTAAGGAGGAGATGGACACACTAGTTGACCCGTTGACAGATAGTGTGATGCACATGTGCAGAATGGGTCCGGCGTTCCAAAAACCCATCGATGATGATGACACTGATGAGGATGATGGCTTGCGGAGGATAAGTTTGAGGCCATTGATACCGGAGATGATGCTTCGAACGCATCCTAGAGGCCGACGGGTAGTTCTCTTTTACCTTTGCCCTTCATTTTACTTTTGAACACTGGGGACAGTGTATTGTTTAAGTGTGGGGTGGAAGTTGAACTTCATTGTATATAGTTTATTGCTTTATCGAGTCTTTTTGATTTTTAGTAGGGTTCCTTACATTTTGTTATAAGTTCTTTTCCCGAGGACAGCCCCTTTGAACCATTCAGGTCTAGTTTATTACTTTATCGAGTCTTAGAGTCGTCTAGAAATGACGTTCCCAAGGATAGATGGATGATGATCATCTTAAGGGTAAATTAGTCATTAAGAGTAAAAGTATGAAACCCATATCTTTGGCACTTTGAAACCTTGTATGAATGGTTGGGTAGACGTCATGGGTGACGGAACTTGTGTGCATCAGTGAGATATTACCATGAAAACAAGCATAATCTCTTTGTGTTGACTCTAAGTGAAAATAAAGAAAATGGGCTTAATTGTGTGGACACACCGTAATGCATTATATGTGAACATGCTATAAGTTGAGCCCTTATGTGTGAAGTGATGCTATGTGTGAGAATATTTGTTAGTCTTGCATTGAATAACATCTAGAACTTTCCCCATGTGTGCTTAATGAATAACTTGTGTGAATTGTGGAATGTGATTGAGGTGTGTCTTTGAATAGCCAAGTTTGAATGTCCTTTGTATGCTTCCAAATAAAACATCCCTAGTGTAGCCTTTGAGCCTTGTAACATTACTTTGTTCTAAACCACTTAATGTAGACAAATACCTTTTCTTGATACCATTTGTTTGATCCAAAATAAATCTCTAAGGCACTATGTTGAGTTGGAAAATGACAACTTTGGTTGAAATAAATAGGGTGGTAGTAGTTTGTGGAGAATAAAAGAAAAGAAAAGGTACACAAATGAGACCCAAAATGCTTAAAAAAAGATAAAAATAAAGATGGATGTACAAAAAGGGATGTTCAAAAAGAAGGGTCTCAAGTACAAACTGAAGTAAAGTGGAAAACATGTAATGGAAAGAAAAAGTTGAAAATGTTAGTAAGGAAAAACAACACATGTGCATTAGGGAGAATGAGTCACTAAAGTTTACCCAAATACATCCTTCCTTACCCAGAGCTAACATTACAACCGAATGAAATTCGTCTTGATTCCATCTAAACATTTTGTGAAAACTAGAAGTACACTAAGGGCAAGCTTATGGCATGTTAGGACATTGTAGAACTTCAATTGGGAGTGAGAGAGCGTGTTATAAAAAATGGTCTTATACTATAATGAATCAATTGATTGTTGGTGGTAAAATAAAGTTTACACTTATATTGGTGAGGGCATTAACGAAACATTTTTGGTGCTTAATCTTGTGGTATGTCTGTATGATGTTACATTAGCCTACAATTATTTGAGAGAAGTCAGGCATCGAGGTTGTGAATTGTTTGAGTGGTAGACTGTAAGGAATAGTTGAAAGTGCATAAAGTGTGTCACAAAGTCATGATTAAATATATTTGTTCGATTGTGAAGTTAGGTAAGAGTCCAAAGGGTTAAGAGCATATATTGATAACATAGAGTTGTTCCAGGACTAACAAATGTTTAAGTGCGGGGTGATGATTTTGAGCATATATATATGCCCAATTACGACAAATTACTCATCTTTAACGTTAGTTTAGGACATTATCTAACCTCACTAGCTTGTTTTAGCTCAAGATTGCAATGATTGCACATTAATATACATGATTAGTGACTTTTCAAGTTACTAAGGGAAATGTTCGAGTGTTGGAAGGAAAAAAAGTTAAAGGCGAAAAGACGCTGCTTGACAAGATACTGGCGCACCTAGCGTATCAAGGGTGCGACGCGCCAAGCCATTTTGACTACAGATTATTTAAGGCAAACTGGCAGCGCGGCTCGCCCAGCTTTGTGCGGACTTTGGAAAGAAAGCTGATTTTAAAAGGACTCCTAATTGAAGTTGAATTCGACTTTATTTTCTTATTTACTATAAATAGACCCTTAGGACCTCATTGTTAGGATTCAACTTTTTTATTAGTATGCAACATCAAGAATCCAAGTTTGCAATAGGTTTTAATCTTCTAACTCTTTTTATTTTTTGGAAATCGCATAAACAATTGTCTTTTGTGGTCTTTGAATATTATGAGTAGCTAATCGCCCTAGTTCGAGGGTTTCCGCTACAAATTAAATGTTGAATATTATTTGATTTTTGAATTAATTCTTGGTTGTCAACAGAAGTTACTTCTATATTCTTGTTTTAGTATTTCGTGTTTGATCACCATGAGATTAATCTATTGTATAATTTTAAAATCTAGAGGGGAGTGGTTAGATAGACCAAAGAATCTACAGAGCTCGATCGACCCATTAGATTGAGGTTATATGGGTTCAGGAGTGACGCCCGAACAAACAGCTTGCTTGGTTACGAAATAGGATGAAATATAAATTCTCGCCAATTAGCTTACTTATCCCCGCTTAATGATGTAGTTAAGTATCTAATTGGAGTAGGCGACAAGAGGTGTATAACCAGACTCATATAATTAACCCTATAAACCAGTAACTTGATAACCAAAATTAGTTCTAAGTCAATACTATGATATATGAGATTCAACGTAAATTGCAGCATTGGAATTTGTCTTTTTCTTGCTTGATACATCATCTTTAAGTCGTTAAAATCTTCTTACTTTTATTCAGTGTTAAGGTAGTGATAGTTCACAATCAATCATCAATTCTTGAAATAGTTACTTTTATTTTCAGTTGTGGAATTAAGTTTGAAAATAAGTTGATCATAAGTCCATTGGGAATGATAACTCGTTCTAAAAAGAACTTATATTACTCTTGGAGAAATAATTCTAGGAGAGAAACCCATACCTTATGTAGAACTTAATCTACGAATTGCATGAAACCTTGAATAAAACCTTGAAATCACCTAAGAGAATCAATGGAACTTTTTGTCTTTCTTTCGCTCGCTTGCTTACTATTTTAGCGTTGTGTATTACCTAGTATTTTAACGTGATTCTAAGCCTTAGGAACTGATTTTTACTCATTAAACTTAGGATAATTAATTTAATTAAATAAATAAATTAGTTAATTACTAAAAAGCCCCTCCTAGATTGACTAGAGATAGTAAAAACATAATACTTAATCAAATCTAAAAAAAATTCCTAAGGATTACATTTTCATCATTTAAATTAATTAATCAAATTTCTAATTTAATTAATAAGGTACCTAGGGTAATTACTAAAGTACACCTAAGTCATTGGAACCATAATCAACCCTTTTGGACCATCCAAGGTTAATTACTAGGATGTTTCTTGAACTAGTTACTAGGTTAGTGTAAGGATTTCGTTTTGAACATTTAAATTAATTAATTAAATTGCTAATTTAATTATTTAGGTTACCTAGGATAACTATTAAAGTACCCTTAAGTTGTTAGAACCATAACCAACCCCTTGGACCATCCTTGGTTAGTTACTTGGATGAGTTTTTAACTAGTTACTAGGTTAGTGTAAGGATTTCGTTTTGACCATTTAAATTAATTAATTAATGAAATTTCTAAAAAAAAATTAATTAATCATATGACCTAGGGTAATTAATAAAGTCCACCTAAGTCGTTAGGACCATAACTAACCCTTTGGACCATCCTAGTTTAGGTACTAGAATGTTTCTTAGTTAGTTACTTGTCTAGTATAAGAATTTTGGTTTTACCTATTTAAATTAATTAATTAAGTGAGATAGGGTAATTAATAAAGTCAATAAGTTTTTAGGGCCATAACTAACTCTTTTGGACCATCGTAGGTTAGGTACTAGGATGTTTCTTGAGTTAGTTACTAGGGTAGTGTCACCCGGTTAGGTCTTAAGTTGTCGAGTGAACTAGTTATTTTATTTCGGTTAGTCCTAGGTAAATTAACTAGTTAAATTATTTAGTTAGAGCCTAGAGTTGGTTTGAAAGTTCAACCTCACATAGCTTGATCCCTACATGTGCGCCTGCCCCTAAACGCCCTAACCACCCTAACAAAATTTTTGCACATGTGTTGTTGCTCATTTCTTATTGTCCAAAGGATCCTCACTATATCCTTGGGCACTACTTACTTTACATCATCATTTTAAATAATCACGTGTTATGGTACCTACTCTTAACACTTGGATGCCTCGTAACTAATTTCTTGGGTTGAGAATTAATATGTGTATTTTTAGCTTAGGGTTTTCATTGCTGGTATATTTCTTAAACAAGCTCATTAATGTTAGAAATTGCCTAACAACCTTTTAGCCAATATTTCAATATGCCTAATATTTTGATTATTTGGGTATTATATAGAAATTTGGCTAATACCCTTAGCCCATTTTCTATACTATGCTCAATATTTCTCAATATTGGGCATTGGGATGCCTATGTACCCCCAATACACATTCTTAAAGATCTATTGGGGTCTTCACTAGACATGAAATTTTTTCGGAATGTTACAGTGGGATAGTCTCGTGATCGTACCGATACACGGTGGCTGTATACTAATTCTGCACCTGCTCTTATTTTTGTTGATTATAGAGCATCTTCTGGCAGCTATTAAAAGAACTCGCTTATAATATCAGTGATTGTCGCTTCAAATTCAAGGGTGAGCCAATTCTCTCGGGATGCCATGAAATTCTCTTTAGTCTATGTCCACCATTTCCTGTCTTAGACATTTGTTTTAGTTACTTAATTAGTTCATGAGATTGGTGTTACATCCTTCTTGTTTAGACTTTTTGAACTTTAGATGTTTTGGTACATTGACTTTCAGGTTCATGGTTAATTCTTTCGCATTTGGGAACTCTTTTTATTTTTTTATTATTTAACTTGCTTCCATGACTTAAATTCCTTAGTTTTTGGTTTAGTTGCTCGGTCTGGGTTGTAGTACTGGTTCTCCCACCGGAGAGTTAGGTGGGTGCCAATCAAGAAGGTTTGGGTCATGAAAGAAAGGCAACGACAATCTAATTAAGAAGAGGAACACAAAATCATATACGACATCTTTGTTGAGTTCAAATACAATATATATAAATTATTGTTAAAAGAAATACATACGGATAGAAAATAAATATGAATATAAAAACATATAGAATAGAGATACAGTGAAATCTAAAATAAAACAGAGAAGGGTCTAAAATGCCCCTCAAGTATTTTAATTGGTACAAATATACCCTCCATCCACCTATAATCCCTAAAATCCCTTCGACGTCCACCTTTCGTCTCAAAAACACCCTTGATGTTAATGCTTTTACTCATACATGCCCTTATTTTTCGCTCCCATAAAATAAAATTATGAAATATTTAGTTATTGTGTTTCTTAATGTGATCGGTCTAAATTTAAATTATTTTCAAATAAAAAATAAAACTGTTTTCAAACATTCAAATTTTCTATAATAACTACTTATGATTTATATTTTTACCCGATACACTTGAAATAAATATTGAAAAAATAATTGATCTCACGGTATCTTCCTATTGGCCTATTTTAAATCAACCCCAATTTATGATAATGTAAACAAACTCATAAGTGGGAATCTGTTAGACCCGCAAACTACTTGATCTAACTACATGCAGACATGTCAAGGACTTGGGCATTGGTCTTGACATGGATGATGGCAAAACAATGCAACAAGAGTTCAAGGTGCTTGGGTGTTTGCAAGGCAGCTTGAACGTGCATGGCTTACGGTCTGGCTAAGGGCATTGGCAAGACAGAATGTTGGCTTGACAAGGCAAGGCTGTGAAGACTTGACAATGGCAAGAACAAAGGCAGTTCACCCAAATTGCTGAAATAAAACTAAGTGTTGGAGGACAGCTAAAATAGTCTAAGTGTTGGAATGTAGCCTAAATATTCTAAGTGTTAGAATATTAGTATTTCGTGAAGATAAGAATGTAATTTGAATTAGATTCTATCTGTTAGAAATATAGCTGTTGGAAAACTTAGTTTGAACCCTGTGATGACAAGTGTCGGACAGGTGTCATTTGTAATTGCCACATGTAATTGCCATGTGCAGAATTTTTATTAAGGGTGGAAATTCGTCTAAGGCTTAGATAGAGTGTGTTTAGCCTTAGACTAATTCGTGAAGCCTTCCTTTGTATTAATTATCAGATTAATAAAGGTTGGGACAAGTTCCTGTAAAGACTGCTTGCTGTTTAACTTTGTTGTTTAAGTATTTCTATACTTAGTCAAATTCGTGGGTGTAAAGTAGGTTGAGTGTTAGAGACGTTTGTAAGACTACCTAGAGTGGTGTTCGGTAAAAATAAATCGACCCTCTTTCAATTGGTATCAGTGAACGGTTGAACGATGGTGAAGAACGCAGAACTGTGGGAACTGGCACGAAAAATTGAATCCTTCATTGGGTTTACTGATGATATTTTGGGAGACCCTACATTTGTGGATTTATTTACACAAGTCATTGATTTGAGACTTGACGCTGAGAAAGTTCAATGGGAGATTGGTGTATATCGACAGAATGTTGATAATCATATCACTGAAATGTTGGATTTTCGTACCACAACTACGCAAAAACTTCAGTCACTGCAGAAGGAAAATTAGAACCTTCGTGCAGAGCTCGTTGTATTGTGTCGGGCTGTGACTACATTGAGTCCAAATCGTGTTGAATTATCTAAGGTTAACATTCCAGAACCTAAGGCCTTTAGTGGCGCAAGAAGTTCTAAAGAACTGGAAAATTTCATTTGGGACATGGAACAGTATTTTACTGCTGCAAGGGTGCCTGACGCTGACAAGTTAAATATTACCACAATGTAATTGACGGGTGATGCTAAACTTTGGTGGAGGACTCGAAATGCAGATGATGTAATTGCTGGTCTTCCTAGAATTGATACATGGGATAAGTTAATAAAATAAATGCGTGATTGATTTCTTCCTAGCAACGCATCTTGGATTGCAAGGGATAAATTGAAAAGACTAAGGCAGACGAGTTCGGTGAGGGAATACATTAAAGAATTTACCTCTGTGATGTTAGACATACCGAATATGTCAGATGAGGATAAATTACAGAACATCATTTTGGGTATGCAAGACTGGGCTCAAAACGAACTACGGTGGCAGAATTTTAAAGATCTGCCCGGTGCAATTGCTGCTGCAGATTCGTCGGCAACGTCGGTCGTGGCATGACATAACCTCCCTTGGAAAGCACACACGGTCGGACGACGTTGGGCGTGGCATGACATCAGCACCCTTGGACTGCACGCACAGTCAGACAACGTCGGGAGTGGCATGACATCACTGCCCTTGGACAGCACACACGGACGGCAACGTCGGGCGTGGCATGACATCACAGCCCTTGGAAAGTACACACGGTCGGACCACATCGAGAGTGGCATGACATAACTGCCCTTGGGCAGCAAACACGGTCGGACTACGTCTGGCATGGCATAACATCACCGCCTTTCGACAACACACACGATCGGACTACGTCGGGCATGGCATGACATCACCGCCTTTGGACACCACACACTGTCAAAAAACGTCGGGCGTGGCATGCCATCATCGCCTTTGGGCAGCACACACGGTCGAACGACGTCGGGGGTGGCATGACATCATAGCCCATGGACGGCAAACACGATCGAACGACGTCGGGCGTGACATGCCATCACCGCCTTTGGAAAGCACACACAGTCCAACGACGTCGGGTTTGGGTTGACATCACCCTTCTTATACTGCACGCACGGTTGGACGACGTCGGGCGTGGCATGACATCACCATCGCGGGACAGCACACACGGTCGGCAACGTCGGGCGTGGCATGACATCACCGCCCTTGGATAGCACACACGGTTAGCAACGTCGGGCGTGGTATGACATCACCACCCTTGGACAGCACACACGGTCGAACGACGTTGGGCGTGACATGACATCACCGTCCTTGGACTACACGCACGGTCGAACGACCTCGGGCGTGGCATGACATCACCACCCTCGGAAAGCACACACGGATGGTAACGTCGGGCGTGGCATAACATCACCGCCCTTGGACAGCACACACGGTCGGACGACGTCGGACGTAGCATGACATCACCTCCCTTGGACAGCACACACGGTCGATCGACGTCGGGCGTGGCATGACATCGCCGCCCTTTGACTGCACGCACGGTCGAAAGACGTCGGGCGTGACATGCCATCACTGCCTTTGGACAGCACACTCGGTCGAACGACGTTTGGTGTGGCATGTCATCATTGCGGTTGGGCAGCACACACGATCAAACGACGTCGGGCGTGGCATGATATCACCTCCCTTGGAATGAATGCATGGTCGGACGACGTCGGGCGTGGCATAACATCACCGCCCTTGGACAACACACTCAGTCGGCAACGTCAGGCGTGGCATGAAATCACCGCCTTTAGACAGCACACACGGTCGAACGACGTTGGGCGTGGCATGACATCACCGCCTTTGAACAGCACTCACGGTCGAACGAAGTTGGGCATGACATGCCATCACCGCCCTTGCACTGCACGCACGGTCGGACGACGTCAGGCGTGGCATGACATCACCGCCCTTGGACCGCACGCACAGTCGGATGACATCAGGCGTGGCATGACATCACCTCCCTTGGACCGCACACATGGTCGGCAACGTCGGGCGTGGCATGACATCACTACTCTTGGACAACACACACAGTCGGACGACGTCGGGCGTGGCATGACATCCCCGCCCTTGGACAGCACACACGGTCGGCAACGTCGGGCGTGGCATGACATCACCGCCCTTGGACAGCACACACAGTCGGACGACGTCGGGCGTGGCATGACATCACCGCCTTTGGATAGCACACACGGTCGAACGACGTCGGGCATGGCATGACATCACCGCCCTTGGACTGCACGCACGGTCGGACGACGTCAGGCGTGGAATGACATCACCGCCCTTGGACAGCACACACGGTTGGCAACGTCGGGCGTGGCATGACATCACTGCCCTTGGACAGCACACACGGTCGGCAACGTCGGGCGTGGCATGACATCACTGCCTTTGGGCAGCACACATGGTCGGACTACGTCGGGCGTGGCATGACATCATTGCTCTTGGACAGCGCACACGGTCGAACGACGTCGGGCGTGGCATGTCATCACCGCCTTTGGGCAGCACACATGGTCGGACTACGTCGGGCGTGGCATGACATCATTGCTCTTGGAGAGCACACACGGTCGAACGACGTCGGGCGTGGCATGCCATCTTCGCCTTGGGCAGCACACACGGTCAAATGACGTTGGGCGTGGAATAACATCACCGCCTTTGGACAGCACACACGGTCGAACAACGTCGGGCGTGACATGCCATCACCGCCTTTTGACAGCACATTCCATCGAACGACGTCAGGTGTGGCATGCCATCATCGCCGTTGGGCAGCACACATTGTCGAACGATGTCAGGCGTGGCATGACATCACCACCCTTGGACTGCACGCACGGTCAGACGACGTAGGGCGTGGCATGACATCACCGCCCTTGGAAAGCACACACAGCTGAACGACGTCGGGCGTGGCATGACATCACCGTCCTTGGACTATAGCACGGTCGGATGACATCGGGCGTGTTATGACATCACCGCCCTCAGAAAGCACACACAGACGGTAACGTCGGGCGTGGCATGACATCACCGCCCTTGGACAGCACACAAGGTCGACAACGTTAGGCGTGGCATGCCATCACCGCCCTTGGACAGCACACATGGTCGGACGACGTCGGACAAGGCATGACATCACCTCCCTTAGACAGCACACACGATCGATCGACGTCGGGCGTGGCATGACATCACCGCCCTTGGACTACACGCACGGTTGAACGACGTCGGGCGTGACATTCCATCACCGCCTTTGGGCAGCACACTCGGTCGAACGACGTTTGGTGTGGCATGTCATCATCGCGGTTGGGCAGCACACACGACCAAACGACGTCGGGCGTTGCATGATATCACCTCCCTTGGAATGCACGCATGGTCGAACGACGTTGGGCGTGGCATAACATCACCGCCCTTGGACAGCACACTCGGTCGGCAACGTCGGGCGTAGCATGAAATCACCGCCTTTGGACAGCACACACGGTCGAACGACATCGGGCATGGCATTCCATCATCGCCTTTGGGCAGCACACACGGTCAAACGACGTTGGGCGTGGAATGACATCACCGCCTTTGGACAGCACACACGGTTGAACGAAGTTGGGCATGACATGCCATCAGCGCCCTTGCACTGCACGCACGGTCGGACGACGTCAGGCGTGGCATGCCATCACCGCCCTTGAAAAATACACTCGGTCGAACGACGTGGGCATGGCATGACATCACTGCCCTTGGACCGCACACATGGTCGGCAACGTCGGGCGTGGCATGACATCACCGCTCTTGGACAGCACACACAGTCAGACGACGTTGGGCGTGGCATGACATCCCCGCCCTTGGACAGCACACACGGTCAGCAACGTCAGGCGTGGCATGACATCACCGCCCTTGGACAGTACTCACAGTCGGACGACATCAGGCGTGGCATGACATCACTGCCTTTGGATAGCACACACGGTCGAATGACGTCGGGCATGGCATGACATCACCGCCCTTGGACTGCACGCACGGTCTGACGACGTCGGGCGTGGAATGACATCACCGCTCTTGGACAGCACACACGGTTGGCAACGCCGGGCGTGACATCACTGCCCTTGGACAGCACACACGGTCGGCAACGTCGGGCGTGGCATGACATCACTGCCTTTGGACAGCACACACGGTCGAAGGACGTCGGGCGTGGCATGACATCACCACCCTTGGACTGAACGCACGGACAGACTATGAAGGGCGTGGCATGACATCAATGCCTTTGGGCATCACACACGATCGAACGACGTCGGGCGTGACATGCCATCACCGCCTTTGGACAGCACACACGGTCAGACTATGTGGGGCGTGGCATGACCTCAATGCCTTTGGACAACACACACGGTCGAACGACGTCGGGCGTGGCATGCCATCATCACCTTAAGGCAGCACACACAGTTGAATTACGTCGGGCGTGACATGCCATCACTGTGGAAAGCACACACGTTCAAACAACGTCGGACGTGGATTGAAATCACCGCCTTTGGACTGCACGCACGGTTGGACGACGTCGGGCGTCGCATGACATCACCTCCCTTGGACAGCACACACAGTCGACAACGTCGGGCGTGGCATGACATTACCGCCCTTGGAAAGTACACACGGTCGGACCAGATCGGGAGTGGCATGACATAACTGCCCTTGGGCACCAAAAAAAGGGTCGGACTACGTCTGGTCTGGCATAACATCACCGCCTTTGGACAACACACACAGTAGAATGACGTATGGCTTGGCTTGCCATCATCGCCTTTGGGAAGCACACACGGTGCAACGACGTCGGGCGTGGCATGCCATCATAGCCCTTGGACGGCAATCACGGTCGAACGACGTGAGGCGTTACATGCCATCACCGCCTTTGGAAAGCACACACGTTCGAACGACGTTGGGCGTTGCTTGACATCACCACCCTTGGAATACACGCACGGTTGGACGACGTCGGGCGTGGCATGACATCATTCCCCTTGGACAGCACACACGGTTGGCAACGTCAGGCGTTGCATGACATCACCGCCCATGGACAGCACACATGGTCGGTAATGTTGGGCGTGGAATGACACACCGCCCTTGGACAACACACACGGACGGCAACGTCAGGTGTGGCATGACATCACTGCCCTTGGACAGCACACACAGTCGGTAATGTTGGGTGTGGCATGACATCACCGCCTTTGAACAGCACACACGGTCGAACGAAGTTGGGCATGACATGCCATCATCGCCCTTGCACTGCACGCACGGTCGGACGACGTCAGGCGTGGCATGCCATCACCGCCCTTGAAAAACATACTCGGTCGAACGACGTCGGGCATGGCATGACATCACCGCCCTAGGACTGCACGCACGGTCTGACGATGTCAGGCGTGGAATGACATCACCACCCTTAGACAGCACAAACGGTTCGCAACGTTGGGCGTGGCATGACATCACTGCCCTTGGACAGCACACACGTCAGCAACATCGAGCGTGGCATGACATCACTATCTTTGGACAGCACATACGGTCGAAGGACGTCGAGCGTGGCATGACATCACCGCCCTTGGACTGAACGCACGGTCGGATGACGTCGGGCGTGGCATGCCATCATCGCCTTTGGGCATCACACACGATCGAAAGACGTCGGGCGTGACATGCCATCACCGCCTTTGGACAGCACACACGATCAGACTATGTGGGGCGTGGCATGACATCAATGCCTTTGGACAACACACACGGTCGAACGACGTCGGGCGTGGCATGCCATCATCGCCTTAAGGCAGCACACACAGTCGAACGATGTCGGGCGTGACATGCCATCACCGCCTTTGCAAAGCACACACGTTCAAACAACGTCGGGCGTGGATTGAAATCTTCGCCTTTGTACTGCACGCACAGTTGGACGACGTCGGGCGTGGCATGACATCACCTCCCTTGGACAGCACACACGGTCGGCAACGTCGGGCGAGGCATGACATCACCGCCCTTGGACAGCACACACGGTCGGACTACGTCGGGCGTGGCATGAAATCACCGCCTTTGGACAGCACACACGGTCGAATGACGTCGGGCGTGACGTGCCATCATCGCCTTTCGACAACACACACGGTCGGACTACGTCGGGCATGGCAAGACATCACCGCCTTTGTACACCACACACTGTCGAACAACGTCGGGCGTGGCATGCCATCATCGCCTTTGGGCAGCACACACGGTCGAACGATGTCGGGGGTGGCATTACATCATAGCCCATGGACGGCAAACACGATCGAACGACGTCAGGCGTGGCATGCCATCACCGCCTTTGGAAAGCACACACAGTCCAACGACGTTGGGTTTGGCTTGAAATCACCCTCCTTGGACTGCACGTACGGTTGGACGACTTCGGGCGTGGCATGACATCACCGTCGCTGGAAAGCACACACGGTCGGCAACGTCGGGCATGGAATGACATCACCGCCCTTGGACAGCACACACGGTCAGCAGTGTCGGGCGTGGCATGACATCACCGCCCTTGGACAGCACACACGGTCGAACGACATCGGGTGTGGCATGACATCACCATCTTTGGACTACATGCATGGTCGGACGACCTCGGGCGTGGCATGACATCACCGCCCTCGGACAGCACACATGGACGGGAACGTCGGGCGTGGCATGACATCGCCGCCCTTGGACAGCACACAAGGTCGACAACTTTAGGCGTGGCATGCCATCACCGCCCTTGGACAGCACACACGGTCGGACGATGTCGAATGTGGCATGAAATCACCTCCCTTGGACAGCACACACGATCGATCGACGTCGGGCGTGGCATAACATCACCGCCCTTGGACTGCACGCACGGTGGAACGACGTCAGGCGTGACATGCCATCACCGCCTTTGGACAACACACTCAGTCGAAATACGTTTCGTATGGCATGTCATCATTGCGGTTGACAACACACACGATCGAACGACGTCGGGCGTGCCATGATATCACCTCCCTTGGAATGCACGCATGGTCGGACGACGTCGGGCGTGGCATAACATCACCTCCCTTGGACAGCACACTCGGTCGGCAACGTCGGGCGTGGCATGAAATCACCGCCTTTGGACAGCACACCCGGTCGAACGACATCGGGCATGGCAGTCCATCATCGCCTTTGGTCAGCACACACGGTCAAACAACGTTGGGCGTGGCATGACATCACCGCCTTTGGACAGCACTCACGGTCGAACGAAGTTTGGCATGACATGCCATCACCGCCCTTGCACTGCACGCACGGTCGGACGATGTCAGGCGTGGCATGCCATCACTGCCGTTGGACCGCACGCACAGTTGGACGACATCAGGCGTGGCACGACATCACCGCCCTAGGACCGCACACATGGTCGGCAACGTCGCACGTGGCATGATATCACCGCTCTTGGACAACACACACAATCGGACGACGTCGAGCGTGGCATGACATCCCCGCCCTTGGATAGCACACACGGTCAAACGACGTCGGGCATGGCATGACATCACCGCCCTTGGACTGCACGCACAGTCGGACGACGTCGGGCGTGGAATGACATCACCGCCCTTGGACAGCACACACGGTTGGGAACGTCGGGCGTGACATGACATCACTTCCCTTGGACAGCACACACGGTCAGCAACGTCGGGCGTGGCATGACATCACTACCTTTGGACAGCACACACTGTCGAAGGACGTCGGGCGTGGCATGACATCACCACCCTTGGACTGAACGCACGGACGGATGACGTCGGGCATGGCCTGACATCACCGCCCTTGGACAGCACACACGGTCGGCAATATCGAGCGTGGCAGTACATCACTGCCATTGCACAGCACACACGGTCGGCAACGTCGGGCATGGCATGACATCACCGCCCTTAGACAGTACACACTGTCGGACGACGTCGGGAGTGGCATGACATCACCGCCCTTGGGCAGGACACACGGTCAGACTACTTCGGGCTGTGCATAACATCTGCGCCTTGAGACAACACACACGGTCAAACGACGTCAGGCGTGGCATGCCATCATCACCTTTGAGCTGCACACACAATCGAACGACGTCGGGCGTGGCATTCCATCATAGCCCTTGGATGGCAAACAATGTCGAACGATGTCGGGCGTGGCTTGACATCACCGCCCTTGG